>SNQJ01S0049051.1:54300-70280 GCA_010110895.2 Picea sitchensis | reverse complement strand
GGGATTAGGGTTTTGGTATCTACGAAATACCTAAAAACATTGTATATATTGTATGGTGAATGGTGAAATTCGATATAAGTAATATAAGAAAGGTTTTCCCCGGATGAGGGTTTCCGGTATAAATCTTTGTGTACTATGTGTATGAGCCATTGATTAAATTATGTTTTGCTTACGAATCTATATGAATTGCTTTACTTCACAGGTTTAAAACTTACAACCTCGATATCAAGCATATCAAAGCAAAAGAGAATAAAGTTGTTGATGCACTTAGTAGAAGAGTGCACCTCATGCATGCTATTGTTATCAGTATGCATCAGTCAGACTTGAAGAGAATAATTTTAGATGATCTTGTTACAGATCAACATTACCTACAGGTAAAGGAAAGCTTACAACAAGGATATGTACAACAGAAAATAAAGGAGTATGAGATAAAGGAAGATGGATTACTCATGCATAAGAATATAATCTATGTTCCTAGTTCTAGAGAACTGAGGAATTTGGTATTGAAGGAAATGCATGATGTTCCTTATGTTGGACATCCCAGTTATCAGAAAACGATTACAGCAGTAAGAAGCCAATTCTTTTGGCTAGGAATGAAAAAGGATTTTTCTGATTACATCGCTCGATGTATGGAATGTCAAAAGGTGAAGGTTGAGCATAGGCACCCAACAGGTTTGTTGCAGCCATTACCAATCCTAGAGAAGAAATGGGAGGTGATAACCATTGATTTCATAACTAAATTACCTAGGAAAACAAGGCAACATGATTCAATCATGGTAGTGGTTGACAAATTAACAAAGGCTGCTCATTTTGTTCATGTAAAAACAACACATACAACGGTTAATATTGCATAAATTTACATGAGAGAGATTGCTAGGTTACATGGGATACCTAAGACAATTGTCTCGGACAGAGATACAAAGTTTACCTCCAATTTCTGGAGGGGATTGTTTAAAGGATTTGGTACAAATATAAACTTTAGCACAACATACCATCCATGGTCATATGGACAAACAAAGAGGGTCAACCGAGTAATTGAAGATATGTTGAGAATGTATGTGATGGATAATCTATATATGTGGGAAGATTACTTACACTTGGTTGAGTTTGCATATAATAATGGGTATCAATCTTCATTGAGAATGAGCCCATTTGAAGCCTTGTATGGTAGGAAATGAAATACTCCAGTGAGCTGGGACAACCCAATAGATAGAGTGGTACTTGGGCTAGAGTTTCTCAAGGATATGGAAGACCAGATGGTTAAGATCAAGCAGAATTTGAAGGCAACTCAGGATAGACAGAAAGTTTATGCAGATAAGAACCAGATAGCTAGAGAATTTAAAATAGGGGAGCATTTACTTTTGAAAGTGAAGCCCAAGAAAAGATCCTTGAAATTGAGTAGTTGTACAAAGCTGGCAACCATATTCCGTGGTCCATTTGAAATATTGGACAAAATAGGGTCGGTTGCATACATGCTTGCATTGCCTGCTTCCATGAATGTGCATAATGTATTTCATGTCTCTTTACTAAAGAAATATGTACATGATCCTAACCATGTTATTGATTAACATCTGATTCGGGTAGAGATAGAGGGATAATTTCAGGTTCATTCAATGTGGGTATTGGACAGAAAGGTCATAATGCTCCAGAATCGAGTTATAGAGATGGTAAAAGTTCAGTGGACCTGCTACGGTCCTGAAGATTATACCTAGGAGCATGAATATGCCATGCATGCAGAGTACCCACAAATTTTTGAATAAATTTTGAGATTTTGATCTCTATTTTTCATATGCACTGAGGACAGTGCCAAAATAAGGGGGAGGGGATGTAACACCCTAGGTTTTGAGCCCCATATTAAATAATGTATTTTTTTAATTATCAAGAGGCCAGAGGGCCCAAACAATTAAAAGAGGCTAGTGTGCCTAAGAAATGCAATGTTTTGATCATTATTAATAATACACACATCACTAGCTGCTAGACGGACAAGGACTAGAGTTATAGGGGGCTATGATTCCACAAGAGAGGGGGCTTGAGGGGATAAATGTTATTTCCTATTTTAATTACCCTTTTGTCTAAGGGAGTGGATAAGTTACGTGAGCTTCTTGGGGGAGGCTAGGAGGTTATTGATTCCCCACGAAATACTTAAACCTGCCCCTGGTCTGTTGGGGGGGGGTGTTGGTTGATAGCTCGTTCGCTCATTTTCTCGTTCTCTCCTTCATTCACTTATGCGTTCATTCACTTGATCATTGGTTCATGCGTTCATTCACTTTCCCACTCGTTCATTCGCCCCGTCTTTACCTATCACTCATTGATCCATCCTCATCCACGTCTTGGCTTGGGAAATGGAAATGAACTACCAAAGAGTACCCATGGTATTGTTGGTTGTAGTGGTCGTTGGTGTAATCTAGACATGACTGGAGACCTGCATTTTTGAGATGAGTTGGCCTATGTCCAACTTTGTTCACAACTACGAGTCCTGAGAGTTCCAGCATTGAGATTTTGGACCAGTTGCGTTGGAGCCCTAAAAGGAGAAGGATTGCATGAGGGACTGCNAAGAGAGCTGGGTACTTGGATTGTTGTGAGTACTGGGAAAGCCTGTGAGAGTTTGAGTGTTGACTGGTTTGGGAAGCCAAGTAACACTCTGGAACTGTCCTTGTGAATTCATAGACCTGGCTCGGGGGTGACACTATTGTTGAGATTTGGAACAATAGTGCCTATGGTTGGGTGTCACGTCCTTGGTTTGCAGCCATTTTGTGTCATCTTTTATAAAGATAAGTTCTCTCTGTTATGGTATTATTTACCTATATATGAATTTATTCCGCTGCGTATTTATTTATCGTTTAATTGAATATTTAGAATATGCATGCTTGTTGGTTATTGTTGTGCATGTCATTAGATCTTTTATTTTGTGTGTCCTTATTAATTTAAAAAGGTATCGGTAAGAGAGAGAAGTCCAAGGGTGGGCTTGAAGGTGGTGTACCACTGCCTGTGGGTGGTCAAGGTATATTACAGTTATGTTTTTCTAAATTTGGTTAATTTTCCTTGCTAGGGTTAGAACCCTAAATCCCTAAAGTGTTATCACTTTAGGATTTTATCCCTAGATAATTGATCTTTGGCCTAGTTGAAGTTACAAGAATAGAGGAACGATTTACAGTGCCCAAATTTAAATGCACTCTAGACATCCTTCTCCTCAATATCTAAAGCGTAAGGCCCAAATGTACAAACCTTAGGGTTTACATCCTACCTCTTGGTTTCAAGTAGATCAAACTTCAATATTGGTTACATTAGAAGACTCCATAACCCTAGAAAGACAATAATCTTAAATAAATCTTATGGTGAATTGATCAATGAACTCTCTCTCTCAAAACTCTCAAGCATTATCACTGACTCTAACCCTAGAAAACTCACCATATTTCTTGCTATTGTTACAAAAGTTTTCTACAACCATCTAAAAAATCATACTTAATTGTTGCAAATACTCATCTAAAGGTGGCATAACTCACTTAGAAATTACCTCTAACAATTGGATAATGTTTTATTGGTTGTATGCTTAATTTTCATGGTCAATTGTGGTATCTCTGAGAAATTATCATTGTTTTTATTACAAATTACTTATTGTTGTTATAAAATTGGTTCATTGATGCAATTTGCAACAACCATAGCAATATAACTTGTCTAGTGTCTAAAATAGGTCTTATCTGCATACTTTAGCTTGGAAGTTATTATATATATGCTACAAAGTGTTTTTGTTTCGGGCAGGTACCAAATCATCTTCAAATCTTGTCTCTTTCCCTGACCTAGACCAACCATTCGATGATCAAGATAGGGGGAAGTAGGCTTGGCTACTAAAATTTTTATTTGATCCCTTGAGATCACTAGGGAATCCTCCCTTGTGGCAGACCTCTTCCATCATTAAAGCAAGGGAAGTCTCTACTTAGGTGATAGTGGTAGATTCTTCCATAGTTACGTAAGATTTGGGGATCTTATGGTGGGTGTTGCACAAGTACAAATCCCACGATAGAAATTCCTTCCATGTACACACCCCATGCAAAAAGGGGATTTTGGTACCAATCAAAACCTCTATTTGGGTCTAAATCCTTTACTCCAATCTTAAATTTCTCCATCACATGAAGAAAATATGAGCAATGATGCATTTATTCCCATGGACATTTTGAGCTAGTCGTTGCCTCTAAGATAGCCTCATTTGAGGGAAAAAACATTTCCAAGTAGTTAGCAGAGTTAAGGGGATTGAAGGCCCATGTAGAAAATGTCAATTTATCATACACCTCTCGAGGTGGGGATTTTGATCAAAGTCTACAAAGGCTTTTTGAATAGCTTGATAAGTAGCTTCAACTACAGATAAATGTAGAACATAACCTAGATAGCCAATTACATACTTGAAAGATGGTGAATATAGGATGATCCGTGTATCTTCTCCAAAATATGTAAGATTAAAGGAAGTAGTGCATGATAACATCAAACTCTCTTCAAAATGTGACATTTGGAAAGGAGCCATAGATTCATAGATGATTGTCAAGATTACATAAATAGGTTCTAAAGCAAAATAATAAACTAGTAGAGGAAATTGAAAACTACCCATGAGGGACGATTCCTTAAGCAACCCAACACTCACACTTTTAAACAATGCATTGGAATCACCTACAAATAGAATGTTTGTCCCAACTTTGGAACTAGAATCAAGCATACAATAGGCCAGCTGGTCAATTGTGTCTATCTTCCCTTGATGAGGAAATTTAATCACGTGAAATACTGGAGACATGACATTAGTCATTGCATACATCCAACTCCATCCCAAAAAATATTATTGTCAAGAGGAGCATCAATGATTTCTACTTTAATGGTAATAGTCCCCATAAATAGGTTCTAAAGCAAAATAATAAACTAGTGGAGGAAATTGAAAACTACCCATGAGGGACGATTCCTTAAGCAACCCAACACTCACACTTTTAAACAATGCATTGGAATCACCTACAAATAGAATGTTTGTCCCAACTTTAACTAGAATCAAGTATACAATAGGCCAGCTGGTCAATTGTGTCTATCTTCCCTTGATGAGGAAATTTAATCACGTGAAATACTGGAGACATGACATTAGTCATTGCATACATCCAACTCCATCCCAAAAAATATTATAGTCAAGAGGAGCATCGATGATTTCTACTTTAATGGTAATAGTCCCCCCCCAAAAAAAAAATTCAACTAGAAGGGTAGAGATGATTCTATGTGGTTTAAAAGATATACCATCGAAATTTTTCAACAAGGAGGTGGAAGGAATGAGCTCGAGGGATCCTAAATCTCAGCAACATAACAAATATATGACGCATGTGGAGACTCCCTCATCGACCACACACCTGAAGATATTCATTCCACATGAATATATCTGAATCTAAAAAGTGGCATGGTAGCCAAGCATCTAAATGATAAATCCCACTAAATGTATTCAACAATGCCTTATGTTGCGGGGGGGACTCTAAAGGACTTATAATATAGATAGAACACAAGGTGCCTAAGTTAAATCTTCCACAATACTAAAATTTTAAAGAAATTGGGCATGGGATTATGTGTAGTGATTCATAATACACCATTGGGAGGGAGAGACATTGTATCAATAACTAGCCTCTCTATTTGTAGAGTTCCATTTGATTGAAATGTGGATGTTTCCTTATCAGATGATCTAGCTGCCAAAGTATCATAATTACAAGCCCTAGTTTGAGCATTGACATCCCTATCACACATGAAAATATTGCTACTCAAGGTATTTCCCCCATGTGATGGGGCACCTTGATTACCCCTTCCAAAGGTGTAGGGTTATCAATAACCATTTGTTTTTGTGGAGGAAAAGGGTTGGTAAGTACCATAAGGGTTTTAGCCTCCTGCTAAACCAACCATTGTTGTATGTCCTCCATTTTGGGTTATTGGTGAGTTAGATGATCGTCGTTGCAAACATTACAAGGGAATTTGACCTTTGTCGTCTCCTTTTTTCCCCTAGCATCATTGTTTGTTTCATTGTTCTTATTAGTGCCTTATTTAAAATTAAAACTTTTCTTCTTACTCGTATTTTTTCCTCTTCTTTGTTGATTAACTTTTGGATTTAAAGATTGAATCGAATGGACGTCAGAGGTCTAAGTAGGTGTTAAGGTAGGTTTAATGTATTGTATGGTCGTAGGTTGGTTTTTATTTATGGACATTCATCTCATTTGATTGGCCACTTGATTGAATATAATATTTACAATAAAACTAATCACACCATCGACATGAATTCTTGACATCGAATTTGCAGGATCAATGTCTAAGTAAGGATAATCTCATATAACATTCGAGACTGGGAATACATCAAATCCAACTACTAGACCTTAAGCATGACATGTTCTTCCATGATTACTCCCAACGAGGCTACATCTTTGGAAATACTAGGAAATAAATATTTCACAAACCAATTGACAAATAAATGATCTAGAATCTCAACTCTAATCAATCAACTTCTTCATCTCCACTCATGGATGTGATTAGAAATATCAATCGAGTTATTTTGTTGTAATGATGTTAGTTGTTCAGTTCTAGTCTCATAACAAAAGGGTAATTGGAAATGTGTTAAGAATGGCATGGCTAATGATCAGAAGTTGTTATGAGATGCACAAGGAAACTCAAAGTACCACTTAGCAGTTACCCCAGTCAAAATTATATAAAAATCCACAAACACACACTATCATCCATTAATGAGTTCAATGAACACAAAATATGGAAATTCATAATGTGGTTTAACAAATCCTCTCTAGGTTTATCCTCAAATTTTGGTATATCTGAAGGAAACTTAGCCAAGATAGCAGGCCATAATGGATCATGGATAGTCGGGTTTTTCAAAACATGAGATAGATCAAGCAAGTTTAGCATCACCAAAAATCGCAACTGAGTCATGGAAATAGAATTAGGGTTTTTACAAAGCACTCCCAACTAAGTAATTGGGCATTCCCATGACAGACAAAGCTTATAAAATGTCAACTTGGGAAGGAATAATCAACAAGTTACAGGAGCAGGTGAAAAATTGGAGGTACAGATCCCTCAACCTAGCCGAAAGACTTATTTTGTCCAAGTCTGTTTTGCAAGCAATTCCAACCTTTATGATGTCTGTTTTCCCAACCCCCAAGGGGATACTACAAAAAATAAGAACCATCCAAAGGGACTTCTTGTGGCAAGGAGCGAAAACAAGAAAAAAATGGGCCACAGTGGCTTGGGAGAAGGTCTGTAAACCAAAAATCAAATGAGGTTTGGGGCTACAAGACCCGCAAGTGACCAATGATGCCTACGGGGCGAAAAATCTGGTGGCATTGGGTCAAAGAAGCTACTACACCATGGGTAAACTTGTGAAAGGAAAAGTATGCCTCGGACATACGCGACCAAGACATAATCCACTTCAGAGGCACCAAGGAAGTTTCAACCATCTGGAACCCAGCCTGGCGCAACAAAGCCTAGATTCAGACACACAACTTTTGGGAAGTAAGGAATGCCAGAACAGCCAGATTCTGGGAGGACGCCTGGCAATAGGAACAAATAATGGAGAAACTAGATAGGGAGGAACTCCAACAGGAGCTGATCGCGCAAGGTAAAACCAGAGTCTACCATTACTGGAAACAAGAAACAGATCGCAACAAATGGAGAATCTGGAACACTCTCACCCCACAGAATAGAGACCAAACCGCAACAACAGTAAAAGAGGTGGAGAAGGAATTGGGGAGATGAAAAATTGCAATCACGGAAGGAAGCTGAGATGAGGACACAAAGACAACGGGGAATTCAATCTAAAATAATTCTGACACTATATCGCGGACCAGGACCAAGAAGACCCGACGCAACAATGGGATAAGCTTTGGAACAACCCCATTGGTAGAAAATAAAAAATTTCCAATGGTTAATGCTCCACAACCGAATTCTAACTTGGGAAAACCTAAGGAAAAGAGGATTCATAGGTCCTTCCAGATGTCACCTCTGTCAAGCCAAGGAAGAAACAACCAACCATCTCCTTGACGAATGCACCTACACAACATAAATCTGGGATTGGGCGGCATATATCTTCTGACAATCCAATAGGATCCGAGGTAACATCTCCGCAACTATCAATATCTGGAAAGAGAGCTACAACGAAAATGAAGAGGTGAATCTCTGTTGGACCCTCATCCCATGAATGATCATATGGGAAATATGGAAGGAAAGGAACCGATGCATCTTTAGGAACCAAAGGTGGCCGGAAGAGAAGATCAAGGAAACAATAATCTCCATGACAAGAGAAACGATACAGAGCCGCAACTGCCAGATAGGAAGAGCACAACTCACAGAGCAAGACTCCTGAATCCTAGAAGCCTTCCACCTGAAAGATGGACGCAACCTCAATTAGGTAAGACGGCCACTACAACTCCAAGTAGGTGAGTGAAACTGGAAACCACCCCCAGTAGGCTCCCTCAAGCTGAATTTTGACGGGGCGTCGAAAGGTAACCTGGGGCAGACAGGAATGGGAGGAGTAATCAGGGACAGTGAAGGAAATATCACCCGGCTGTATGCTAGGAGTTTGGGAAACTCAACCAACAACGCAGTGGAATTTGGAGCCCTGGAGATCGGCCTCAAGATTCTAAGTCAAGAAGGGATGAAAAACGCCATAGTGGAAGGATATTCCACACTAGTGAACAACATAGTAAGGAGACTCCAAAATGGTACCAGAGTGGGAAAAATTCAGAGGCATTGGTGCTTGGCACATTCCCTGCAAAAAATTCAAGAGCACTTGCAGACGATGATCACAGTGGAGTTGTGATGGGTACAGAGGTCAGCAAATGGACTGGCGAACAGAATCGCTAACAAGGGGATCAACAAGGAAGGACCAGAACTGGACACTATCTAGAGTAACATCCCGAATGGTCAGTTCCAAATAGACTGCATCCAACTAGCGACAAAAGACTGAGATGGCAGCCGAAGTACGAACGACCACATCGAGGATGGAGGCGCGGGAATAATTGAAGGGAACGTAAGATGCAGGCAAAATCTGATATCTCACTACTCAAACACGAGTTACAATGCATATCTAGGTCAAACAACAAGATGAGGTACAACACCATGGTCCTATCAATAGGAAGAAGTACAGGGGTTATCCGTGGGAAAGCAGAAAAGATAATTAGTAGGCGGCAAAGGATGAAGTACAAAATGTTTTTCCATGGTCAAGTATGGGTACACCTCACCCAAGAAAAGATATGGGGAGTGGAAATTATTGTCGTACAACGTGTAGGGAAAAGGATTGATGCAGGGATGACAGCAGGGTGCCCAAGAGCGCACACTCCGAAATAGTGAAAAAGGACCAGAAGGTACACCTTAATGAACGACCCATGTTTGCTAGGATGAGCCCGCAACCAGGGAAATCCCATAAAAAAAAGAAACACCAGGAATAGCCACATACTGGAGAGAAGCAATTACAGAGGCCATCTTACATACCAGGAAGGGGCGAATAGGAACAAGAGAAGAACCCCAGACAAGAACCACCACAAACAAGCTGATATGGTAAGAATGAAGAAAACCCATGGTAAGAGAGGCCCCCAGGGGAAAGAACCTCTGACAAGTGCCCAGGGGATTACAAGGATGGAGCAAGCAGCCAGAGAAGCCAAGGGTACCTTTCTCACGCAGGTCGATCCAAAGGGAAAAGTGATCATCAACAGGTGTGAGAGAGAAATCAACACCACACGCAAGGGAAAAACCTAGACAGAACTAATTTAAGAAGCGGACAAGATAAGGGACCCAGGGGCCACACAACCCAGAACAACCCTCTACCACAAAACGGTAGAGGAGGCCCGACGAAATAAAATGTTGATAGGCAAGATGAGCGCTGACTAGAAAGAGACCAACAAGGAGGCTATCAGGGACCACAAGAAGGTGCTCACAGAAATTCTGAGTCGCCTCAGCAACCTGGAGGCCAGTGAAAAAAGACTAGCTGAGGACCAGGGAGCCAAAAGGAAAAAATCGAACGAATGGCAGGCCAATTCCACCTTTACCTACTCTATGTCCACCACATGGACATCACTCCAGCAGACAGGAGTGGAACACCAACTTGTATCAGAAAGACACGCACAGTGGAGCATAGGAAGGAGAACAAGGCAAGAAAGGATGGAGATGAAAGACATCCCATCATCTTGGACTAGCGCAAGTTCAACCCTTGGTCAAGTTGTATTCAGTGTAGGAGCTACCCTTGTTTTATGGTTATGTCTTTTATGTGTATGTTATGGTTTAGTCTTTCAAACTGGTTTTCGGAGGACTGGGTCGGTTTCCCATGGTGGCGGCCCAACCCTCCCCCTGCTATCTTAGACAACACAACTCCGGAATCCCTGATCTGGTTTCCTTTTTGGCAGATCAAGGGATCCCCCTTTTATTTTTTGTATTATAACTTCTTTCAGTAATACAGGAATTCACACTCACTTACAAAAAAAAAGAATTAGGGCTTTTAAATTGAGAACTTGGCATCCCACCATATGCCACATTACTGCTTAGATAACTACCCCTGATTGTGTTTTCGCTACTAGGGATAGGTCTAGAGTGCATTGATACTTGGTGCTAGGCATAAACCCTCCACCAAAAGGAAACCCCATATCCAATATAGTTCTACTTCCAGTAGGAATTCCAGAAATAGGATTGAAAATGCTTTCAGATTCCAAATCCAAATCCAGATTTAGGGATAAATCAAAATTGGAAAATATTTTTACTCCTTATAGTAGATCCAAAACTAAGACTATAGGGCCCCCAATCGATAATCCAACACTAGTGAAACCTAATGACGATATAGTCATGCTTCCAAATGACATCCCAAAAGGGGTGTTTCCACCACTTTGATGGATGCTACCAAAAATATTACTCCAACTAATCGACATAACAATAGGGACATTAATGCCCCCAATAGTAATATTAGGACTAGTGAGCTTGGAATTGTTGGTACCAAATGAATCAATAAGATGTGCCATCTCAAACTGAGTGTGTAACAAATTTGGAAATTAAACATATGGATTTCTAGGTGGAAATACACCCACATATATAAATACTAGATCTTGGTAATTAGTTAAAGGAGGATGAAAATTAGCTTAGGGATAATTGTCATCGACCTCTACCTTCGATGGAATAATATGCTCGCCTAAACATTCAAAACATAGTTACCAACTTAATGAGAACTGTGACCTCAAAACAAGAACTATGGCCCTTAAAACCCATATTTTTGCATAAAATACATGAAAATCAACCCCCAAATAAAAATGTGGTGCTATCGGTAGCACCATTTTTTGTAACCGGTTCAAAATTACAACTTTTTTCAAGCATGAGCTTAAAGGATCAAATGGTTACTCAAACAAACTTCAAAATCAACCCCCAAATCAAAAAGTGGTGCTACCGGTAGCACCATTTTTTGTAACCGGGTCAAAATCACAACTTTTTTCAAGCATGGGCTAAAAGGATCAAATGGTTGCTCAAAAGAACTTTAAAATCAACCCCCAAATTAAAAAGTGGTGCTACCGGTAGCACCATCTTTTCTAACTGGGTCAAAATTACAACTTTTTTCAAGCATGGCCTTAAAACATAAAATAGTTGCTTAAAAAAACCTTAAAATCAACACCTAAATAAAAACGTGACGTTGCCTAAAGCAATTTTTTTTCTTCTAAACATTAAAATTGCAGCTAATTACGACCTAATTGAAATTGTGGCCTTGACAACAAATCACTACACAAATAAAAAACCCAAAATTGGATCCTAAATGGTCACCTGAAAATTTATTTACTAACTTTTTTTTTTTTTTTTTCTTAAATTTACATTAAAAAGAAATAAATGAGAAAGGAGAAAATCTTCACAATATATATATATATATATATATATATATATATATATATATATATATATATATATGGATTAATGAAAACAAAACACAATTGAAAAAATATATTCAAAGCCAAATTAAAAAAAACAATATATGGTGAAAACAAGAAAATTTGAAAATGAAAAAATTAATAATTTCAGGGAAGGGGCAATAATTTAAAAAAATATTCTTTTTGTTTCTTCTACCCTATTTTATTTTTCTTTTTCTTAAAAAAAAAAAAAAAAAAAAAAAAAAAAAAAAAAAAAAAAAAAAAAAAAAAAACATCTAAAATAAAAACATATTTAACAAAATACTAATATTGCCTAAGCTAAAATTATTTTTAATTTTTTTAAACTAAAATTAAAACAATAGAATTTCATACTAACAAAAACTATATATTATAAAATATAACATGTTTATAATATATAACATATGTTATATATTATATGATAGGGGTTAAATGATGATGATTAGATCCACTAGATTGAGGTGGTCTATTGGACGTTAAGAGGAGGGCTCAGTAGTACTGACACCTTTAGAAATTTGTTTATAATGCTTGAAAACATTAAAGAGAAGCTTTACATGTGATCCTTAGTACTTTTGTTGAGTTAAAGAGGTTAGGAAAGTTGGTGAGGTGTGACAAAATATTTTTGAAAATGAGATCTAATATGGGTATGGGATGGACAATCTAAAAGAAAGCGATTTTCATCTTCAAACTTCTTATTGTCTAAAGGTTGACACACTCTTTCATCCCAGGGTTTTTTAGGAATTAACCAATGCCCAATTTCACTATTCTGGAGCTCATAGGAATTTGTTCTTATCTTAGCAATAACTTCTTGTTTTCTTTACACTTGGAAAACAAATAGATAATTTTGATATTCTAGATTGGGGTTGATTACATCCTTATAATACCTTAATTTTCTTTTTTCTCTAACTCTTTATCACACCCACATTTTTTTTTTTCTCTTTAAATTTTGATTTGACATTTTTTAGTATCTTTATTACGAAAAATGGTGTCTTCCATGATTCCCTAATAGTTTAATCAAGACCAGACATCTTTATGCCATCCTAAAGAGCGAGTTGATGGTGGTTATGAATCGATTTTTGAAGCAATTTTAGGAAGCCTCTTGTCTTCCATGTTGTTGCTGTTCTTATACATTAGGTATCTAGTCCTTAGTCATTATGCTCTCAATGGGAGACTTGTTTCAGGAGGAGGGATGAGATAGGTATTTCCTTTAATTTTGAGATTCTGAGGGTTATAAAATTATTTTATTATTTTCTCTATCTTTCTCAAGATTCACGAGAGATAATACAACCCAATTCATATCCATAAGAATAGCAGTTGTAACAAGAGTTTCAAAGAGAGTTTCTTATTATCCCAACTCTAAAGATGGAGTTGATTTACAATTGTTTTTCAAGCCCATAATAAACTTTAGTCTCCCAATAATCGTTTTCTCAATGTTATAATTCCAAGGAATTGAGCTTGTGGTGAATATCAATTCCAAGATAACATATGTTATAATATATAACATACACCACAGGGACCTAGACCCGAGGGCTCGATGGGTACACGATTCAGAACATCCATGACCCGTGAACTTGGCCCAGTCTATGGGCACCACCCCTATATATATATATTAACATATAATATAAAAATTTAATTTATTGTTGAATATTTATGAACTTGTTTTTTTTTTTTTTAAATTTTATTTTTTAAGTTTATATATATATATATATATATTTTTTTTATTTTTTTTTTGCTTAATTTTAAAGGGTTTTAACTTTTTTTTATTTTTTAGAATTTTGTGTTAAGGTACATTTTAGGTTTTTAATTTGGGGTTTTATATATGTTTTTAATTTTTTGGAGTTTTTTTTCCATTTTTTCCTTTTAAAGTTTTTTTTTTTGCTATAATTTTGTTTTTACTTTTTTCTTAATTTTTCTCATTTCTCCCTCTATATTATGGTTTATTTTTCCTTTTAGAGTTTTTTTAGGTTTTCTTCAATGGTTTTTAATATAAATTTGTTTTTTTTAAATGGTAAAACTTTAATTTCAATTTTTTAGTTTTTAATTGATCAAAAAAATGGGGTATATTCTTTACTTTAAATACTTTAAAATGAGTATTATTTAATTACAATTATTTTCTATGTATTGAAGTGAGGTAAAAAATGTGTTAAAATGATATTTTTTCACTATATTTAAAAGTATGGAACCATAACTTACTTAAGGACACATAATTATATAGAAAAATCTTAATTAAAAAATAAATAAATGGTGTACAACATTACAACTGGATGAAGCCTTGAAAGAAATATGATTAGCTTACCATTGAATAAAATAAAATAAAAAATAGAAAAGTTTGAAAATGGTTAGAAAAAAACATAAGTTGAAAAAAAATTGAACAATTTGAAAATAAATGAAAAACAAGCATTTGAAAAAGTGGAAACCTTATGATTTAAAATATCAAAAACCACCCTAAAAGGGAGGAGTCTTTACCAGTGGTATCATTTTTAAAGTAGGGTAAAGAAACCCCCTAGAGTTCTTGTTGAGTTGGTAACTATGTTTCAACCAAAAATTCCTTAGTAATAGGCACTTCTTATTCAAAGTAGTTTGCACTTCAACCTCAAAACCACCCAAAAGGTTATATGGGCTCAACAATCTATGCCTTATTGAAGTCAGTTCTTTGAACTCAGTGGAAAGACCCTAGTTCCTTCGAGATCGATAAAGTGACTAGTCAAACACTTTAACAAAATAGGAACTAAATGCAAAACATGCGATGAAGCATGAAAATATGATTAAAAACACCATTGAATAAAATAAAATAAAAAATAGAAAAGTTTGAAAATAGTTGAAAAAACATCGTTAAGAAAAAAAAAATTGAACAATTTGAAAATAAATGAAAAAACAAGCATTTAAAAGAAAAATTGGAAACCTTATGATTTAAAATATCAAAAAACCACCTAAAAAGGGAGGGGGGTGCTACCAGTAGTATCATTTTTAAAAACAGGGTAAAAAACTTGACCCCCCTAAAGTTCTCGTTAAATTGGTAACTATGTTTCAACCAAAAAGTCCTTAGTAATAGGCACTTCTTATTCAAAGTAGTTTGCACTTCAACCTCAAAACCACCCAAAAGGTTATATGGGCTCAACAATCTATGCCTTATTGAAGTCGGTTCTTTGAACTCAGTGGAAAGACCTTGGTTCCTTCAAGATCAATAAAGTGACTAGTCAAACACTTTAGCAAAATAGGAACTAAATGCAAAACATGCAAAATTCTCTCAATATCAAAGTCCTAAGTGCACCACCCATCAACATTCTACTAAAATTCTCTTAAAGAGAAATAACAAGAAAACACACTCTTTGAAAGAATATAAACTTGAGGTGATGAAATGCCTCAATCCACACTCAATGAAGAGTCGAATAAATCCTTTTGGAAATCAACCTTTGGATAGTGAGACCCAAGAGATATCAACAAAGGAAAAAGAGACAATTATGGTAATCATAATGCAACAATCACCCAAGGTGCAAGTACCCTCATAATATGAGCACCCTCTAAGAGAGCTAAGGCGAATGTTATGTGTCTATCTTAGGTACCACAAGCACTTTCTACTTTTGAATCACCCATGAGAAACCTAGGAAAAACCATTAAGTTTACCATTTCACAATTGGTAGTTGGTCAGAACAATCATGGGTAAATATTTTGTGTTGGACAAGGACATTAAGACTTTCATCCTATGACCAAACTTTAGAGAAGAAGTGTCACCCCAAGGGTCTAACACTTCTACCAAATTCCACTAGTATACATCCACCCACTGATAAGAGTGAGAGGGGATATCTCAACACCTAAATCATCTTAAACTAGTGCTTGACACTTATGTTGGAGGTGCTTTCCCAGTAAATACCTTTTGCTACTAATGGATTTTTTATTGTTTAATGGAATCCTAGTTTCATTTAAGTGGCCTTGAGAATTTACTCTTCAAACCTACAACCAAGGCCCTACCACTGTAACACCCTATTTCCCTCGGTCTATAAAAATAACTATATTGGCCAAGAACTATGGCAAACTCAAAGATGTGAATGTTTGATTTGACGGACCTTT
>SNQJ01S0049051.1:33553-46311 GCA_010110895.2 Picea sitchensis | reverse complement strand
ATTGTCCTTGATGATAATGATAGATGTCAAGTGGAAACCAATCGATTGAAGATGTTATCATGCATAGATGAAGATGGATCAATGAGTTGTCATTGATACATGATGAAGATGGATTCTTTGACATATGATGCATAGTTTGTTTGATGTATATATGACTCATTATTTTCTTGTCATGGTACAAATGGATGAACTCTAAATTGATCCCCTTATGGTGAAATCCTTCACGGGAAGACGCTTTGTGGTTGAGTTATGGTTGAGAGAACACATGCTTGTATGTGGAATAAAGAGAAGAAGATCAGTTATTTTGTTGGTGAAACTATCCTATATGGATAGTGTTTGTCATGCCATTTCTAGTGTTATGTGGAATGTCATATAACTCCTCACGGTTTGAGAGTTATGGCCCTACGAAGTTGAAGGACCCCCATATGATGGCTTGAAGCCCCATAAGGTCAAAAGAAGTCAAAGTGCCTTAAAAGAAGAAATCATTATTTAAATGATAAACCAAAGTGACAAAGTCAAGGTGGATCATTTAATTGATAAAGAGAAGTGACAAAATCAAGAAGGAATATTTAAATGATAAAGTATTGGAGAACTTTCTATTTATGGAATGTAGTTAACCCTAAAATAAGGAAAATAGGTTAAATGACCTAGAAATGGGTTAAGTGACCTAGAGGATGAAAGTATAAATAAGATAGCAATGGTCTCTTGTAAAATATCCCTTTGTGTGGATCAATGGAGAGCTTTTTGTGAGATTGTCTTTTGGAGTGTTGATGGAGAGCTTCTTGTGAGAGCATATTTGGTGTGGATCTCTTGAGCATGATTGAATATCCATTCTGAGAAAGAGAGAGTGAGGAGGATATCATGAACGCGTCAAAGTTTCAGAAATATCAAATATCTTGATGACAAAAGTCTTAGAGCTTCAGAAACCCTAGTTTCTGAGGTGTACGTGGGTTGTAATGGGCCAGGACGTGTACACACGCGTGATGTATGAGGACAGGGCGCGTATAGTGGATAAAATCATGGATATTTATGTTTGAGATAATGATTGGTAGTTGAAGACTGGAGCAAGTTCCATATCTGGATTCTATGGGCTCAAATCTATCACTGAGACACTAGTATGGGTACATTATTGTATTGATGGTTACTATTGCTTATTTTGTTGTGAATGCTTAGGGCATTCTTGGTATGGCTGCTATGATGTGGTTTATGTTGGTTGATGGAGTGAGCAATACTCTTTTGATTCAGTTGTGATATGAATGATATGGTATACTAGTTGCTTATACATGATTGAGTTAGCATTCATATTGATTGCTTGTGGAGCATGAGTAAGCTATTAGAGAGCTTGGATGTGTTGTGACTGGATGGTGGTCAGTTTGAACAGTGGAATACAGAAGAAATTATGTTTGCAGGGTGCAGAGGATCTGAGTATGTGATGAAAAGGATAAACCCTAATAGCTTAGAAGGCATATACAAGTTGTTGTATATATTGGTCGCGTACATACGCGGGCTGTAGTGAGCCAGGGCATGTACACACACGGGTTGCACTACTGATAGGTCGCATACCTGTTGTATATTGATATTTGTTGAGGATTGTTGCCTCATCTCAGTTGGTGCTGAGGATGTAAGCTGAGTCTTGCATATATATTTGGTGTTCTTTTAGAGTTGTACTTTATTCAGTTGTTGTTGAAAACCCCCAAGGATTGTAGTCCGTAATAAAAAGAAAATTGTACATACATCTTGTGTTCTTTGTGTTCCTTGTGGTGATGACTTATTGATGATCTATATTGTTGATACATGTTGTTGATATACGTTCACATCTAACTGGTTATAAATGGCAACAATGAGTAATGAGTAAAAGTTGAATGTTAACTAATGAGTTTTGTGTAAGAGGGAAGTTTTGGTAAAAAGAGCCCCACACTCATTCCCCTTCCCCCCTCTAAGTGTGGTAGGTGTGTCCAACAGAATATAGATATGAACATTTCTCTTCTATAATAATTATCTTAAGTTCAGTTTTAAGTATATTTATCTTGGGGATTTAATTAAATTTTCAAGATAACATGTTTTATTAGTGGGGATATAACTTGTGATTGAACATCAAGATGGCTTGACTTTGTAATTTTTTGTATTAAATTTGTCAATGTGATTTACACAATTTTGTTTATTAATTAGAATATTTTGGAAAAAAAAAAAAGAATAATTTAAAAAAAAAAAACTGGAGGATTTTATTCATTAAAAAGGTGTGGCTAAAGCCTCTTGGTACAAAAATAAAATCTCAGTTTCTTCCATATCTATCTCTTCTCGAGCATCATCCCTCCATATGATCTGCCTACTCCTAATACTTAACCAAGTTCTACTATTACTATTAAACTGAGAAGTGTAAATTTGGTAATAAATATCGTTAATACATACACATAAACAAAACATTGACAAAAACAAGTATTAGTGTGCATCTAATTTCCATGTCCATGTTGCATACCGTCATATCCCAATTTTTCCTGATCATTGGGAGATGCCACAGGTATGTTGAGATCCGAGATTTGAACTTCGGCCAACACTGCTTTTGTGCCCACATGTCCAGTTGAAGGAAAATACCCACTAGACTCCTCCCTCTGATCTAATTTCCACTTAAATGCTTCATTTTGGCTCGGCAATGCATCAAATTCATCTTGCAATTGCCCTATTAATGTCCTATGATGATCCAATGTATCCAATGCAAACGAGACAGTCAAGCTTAGGGAGAAAACTCAGATAAATAGTTGACATCGGTCCCCCACTTCTGACAGGTCCATCACTGGTTATTGTGATCTGTCTTTGTCCACCATCCAATAAAGGAGGTAAACCAAATTATGCCACCCCACGCACGTTAAACCTCTACCTGTTTCTGAGTGCACCACTACCTGGCTAATGTCTACCACTGAATTGAAGGTGATTCGACGCATTGTCGTCAACCCATAATAATAACCCAACCCACAAAGTCGAATGGGAGAAAAACAAACCCAAACGTCGACCGACTCTTCTTCCAAGAGACACAACAAAGAATTGACAACCAAAACTTCCATTGCACCATCAATTAACCATACCATCCAACAATAATGACAAATCAAAATGGTATGTACCTAAATTGCATATGTGAGATTATTTCCCACGAGTCCCATCTCCAGCCTCGTGTAAAAGCTGACTGCACCTTCCATATTGTAATTCCTCCACTATACTTTCACTGCAACCCCAATTCTAGATATAATGACTGCAATTTCTTCCTTCTGAATATCCATTGAACCACTAACGGATGTGTACCATCCTAGTACTCACACACTCAGGTTTTGGATCTCTCCATGCACTAGAATAATGTTCTGAAGATGCATGATGCAACCTTGTATTGTCCTCAGGGCCTCGATGGGATAGAGTCTTAACACATTCTTATGACCTCCACACGGAGATAAATTCATCACATGGAGACACTCCAAAGAATTATGCATGAGGTCACGGGGGGCTCTCCATACGCTCCTAACCATTTAATCCCAATAGCCCTTGGGATTTACCAATGGCTTGATTGGCCATTTCATCGGCTTCCACATTATTATGCCTGAGGACAAGATAGAATTGATCTTGGAGACTTTGCAGAGAAAGTCTAATATGGTCTATCAACACCTTTAATTTGATATCCTTGGAGGAAGTACCAGAAACAAGAAATATGATGGTGTTTTTGGAGTCCCCGACTATAATCAAGTTATCGATTTGCCTTTGTTTCACCAATTGTATTCCTTGAAAGAGGGTGTAAGCTCTGACCTTATTATTCGTATTAATCCCTATGTTCCAATAGAATTCAAGTTCCCTATTTCCACCCCAGCACCTGCCTCCCCTAAAACTATTTTGAATTTTTTAAATTGGTTATTCTATTTTTTATTGATAGAATATAATGATTTGACTAAATACTCACGATTTACAAATTATTTGTTAGAAATAAAAAATAAATTAAAATTAAAAAAATACTTTTTTTCCGCAAATCACCACAAATAACAAATCATTGATGGATGGGATCCTGGCAGAGCAAACGTGATGCCATGTCCCTAAGATGACATCTCTTCCATTAAATCCTTTCATCGGGAGTCTATGATGAATTTACCATTCGTTCTATGCCATGGAATTAACAATGACAGACATGACATCATCGGCCTAAGCTAACATCTCCTTCATTAAATCCTTGCTTTAGTAGTCTGTGATGCATTTACCATTTGTTATGCACCATGGAATTGGTGATGACATTTGATAGACTTCTTCAATGAGTAATACCACCACACAAGAGCCTCACATGGTTTCCCTAGCCATCGACATGTATCTTATCCACCCATCCCATTTTAATGTATTGTATGAATGTCATGCATCTTGAAAAAAATAGTTGACATACTTGAAATTGATGTTAAAATGTTGACATAGAAATAATGGTATTCCTCCTCTACTGCTAAGTTCATCTTTACCAAGTACTTGAAGCTAACAAAGAGATGGTTTCATAGGCTCATGACTGCCAAGAATAATATCAAGATTGTGTCCTTTCAACAATAGCCAAGGGTAATGATGTTCATGTAGGAACATTGCAATGGATTAGGTGCATTGCTATGAGCCCTGGGAGAGGGATGAGAGGTTAGTCATTTGGGGAGAAGTGACCTGAGGAGTCCTTTAAGAGGGATGAAAGGGTGAGGTTCTCAATTTTTAACGAGGCTAACAACCAACAATATTTCAAGTAGGTAGTGTGTGCGATACTAATGTTGTTGTGATAATTGGGGTAAGGTTTAGGTCTATTAAATATTCATTCTCAAAGAAAAAATTGCTACAACTAACACCATACTCTAGAACACATCAGAAGTTATTATGATAGTAACACATATTACTCATATTCATATCAAACTATTAGCAATTAAGCTCAAACTCCATTCCATACTTTTGTATACATACCTAATATTTTCTACACTTGATATTATATAGTTTGTACTCATCTCAGTAATACCCTACTAAAATTTAATATCGATATTATGAGCAAAGGTAGACAGTTTTAATACCCTCCTCTCCAAACTGAATGACTAGATTTTGGGGTATTTATGGGGGGGCATCCATAAACCTGCATCTACCTTAGAGCTTACCACATGCATTATGTCTCCTTCTCCTCTTGTGAACTTTGAAAAACAAATATATAGGGAAAATATCAGAGCTTAGAGCATATTATTGGAATAATTTCCTAGGGCAAGCTTAAAGAATAACCTCATTGTATCCCAATCGACCTTTGTCTAAAACTGAATAAGTAGATGCCTCTTGTTCCCTCTAAAAATTTGGGAAAGCTGCAAATGATGTCTCTTGTTCCCTCTAAAAATTTGGAAAAGTTGCAAATGGATAGAAATTTTTTTAGACGTGCATCACTACACTATCCCTGACTATAGAAAACAAGATAGATAATAAAAATGAAATGAATGAATTAGAGGGAGGGTCGAGAGGCTTCTTCCTTACCTTCGACAACCTTGTTGGTTCCCTTGATCATGAATGAGTCCAAGACTTTTTTCATCGATAAAGGATTGTTTGTGGGTGAAAAGAATACATTGAAATCCTAGAGTATATTTATGTATGTATGTCTATGAGCTTTTATATTAAATTCTATAGGGCCCTGAAACTAGAAAGGTGAATGACAGACAAGCTTGGAAATAGAGTTGGATGAGATCAAGCGGTCGAAGTGTTCTACTCTCTTAATTTTTGCATTTTTGTTTTCCATCAAAACTTTCAAACTAACAACAACATGAGACTAATTGGCTTCAATATTGCATTGGAAATAAGTCTATTCAAATAGTAATTAGAACATCTCCAAGAGGCAGACATGAGTATGTCCATGAGGAAAACATGAGTGGGGTTGTGTTTCATTTATACATGTGTTTACCTTTGTTACATGCACTAAATACATACACGATGGAGGTTTCCTTCTACCTCCATTTCACCTGATGTATTCTAACACTTTTTTTTCACTTTTAGGATTTTTTGTACAAATTCTTTGTGGAGTCTTTCACCACACTCGCAAATGTTTGGGTGTTATTTTGTTCAAATTTTATATAAATTTTTTGTTGGGCCATCTCTCTATTGTTGATGTGATGCCCAAAGTTAGTCACCCACCCCCTTTATGTGATTGTGTTTCCCACTAGACATGGATGTTTTTGTCAGCAGAGTGTGGGCTAGATAATGTTGGTAACAGGATATACTATTTGTTTCATTAGTATATTTCAATAATTTTATGTAAAATTTTAATTTTTGTTATGTTTCCTGATGAATACCTAAAATATAGTTTATTTTATTAACAAATTGTGAAGTTCATTTATTAAGAGCATTATATGTGATGGGTAGAATCAGTTTCAAAGACTATCTAGACTCCACCTTTTTGTGCTTGCCTTAGGAAGAGATAAAGAGCTTTACTTCTCTTATCATAGACAATATTCACAAAGATATGCATGTAATTAAATCTCACTTATGTGTTATGTCTTTTGTTGAATTTTCACTATGTTAGGCTCAAGAATGAGGTTTAATTCATTTTTAGCATTTACTTGAACCATAGACAAATGTCGCTACACCATTAACAATTTCTACAATAACCAAGATCACAAGAAGAAATACCATGTACAAGAAAACAAGAAATATCTTGGGAATCCCTTCTCAACAAGGGAAGAAAACCCAACAATCCTTTGTTATATTCTCAAGAGAAAGACCTCCCACACCATATACCTAGCACACAAAAGGGTGCTCTCAAAAACAAAGAAGGCTAGCGCCCAAGAGAGGTGTACACTTCAGCCCTAGAACATGTACTTGTTGAAATTTCCAAAATCACATGTGTATTGTGTTTCCTCAATGGGGAAATCACCTTTATTTATACTAGACTGGATACATCAAAAGTGGCGTCTATTGGCACAACAGGGCCGACCTAAATAACTCAAAATATAATTAATAATTACCATATCAATTATCTTTTATATTAATTATATTTCACTTTATGGTGGGGCTGACTTGTACCATTTACATCACAATTAGGGTTACAGGTAAATCTAACTCATATACAACATAACAAGGGATCTCACACACCCACTAGTGCTTAGGAACTAGGGGCACGTCCACATGTGCTCAGCCACATGGACGTCCAACTCAATAGATCTCTATCTCACTGAGTCTCATAGGATAATCATCTAGACACACACTCACTAGTGCTCATCCACTAGGATCACGTCCACCTATGCTCAGCCATAGGGACGTGCCTACTCAACGAATCTTTATCTCATTGAGTCTCACATGAGAATCATCTAGAGTACCACATCATCTCAACTCTCTACACAAAGAAGAAAAATAAACCCATCACATGGGCTCCTTCACCCCTCACATGGGTACACATCGTTTCATCTCAAATGACACACCTATCTCATGGGCATATTCCCCACACAAGGGCAGACAAGGTTCCATCTCCGTCTCAAAGAGAAACGACACACCCATCTCATGTGAATACTCCCCACATAGGGGCACACAACGTTCCATCTCCATCTCGGATAGGAACGACACACCCATCTCATGGGCACACCCAACTCATGGGCTCTCTCACAGGCCGACTCACTCAGCCTGTGTCCTAGAAGATGTCTCACGCAATTGTAATCATCGACATATTTTTCCATTCATGTGTGCAAAAACATATGAACACCATTAGCCTCTCATAATGTCAATTAGTTTTCACTAGCCTCTCATAATATGTCAAACATTTGATGATCACTTGCATTGAATGTTCATTTACATATCTTCATATGCAATTTTTAAACATTGATTTAGATAATTTTATCAATTATTTTTCTTTTAATTTTAATAAAAAGAAAACTTTGTATTAAAATGAAGCATTTAAATAAAATTGGTTGCATGCATTGATAGAACAAGGATCCCAATACATATTTGTTAAAGGAATCCCACCACTTGGATGTTTACCTTCCATACTTACTCTACTATCTTTCCCCCACACGAAAGATTTTGATTATGATGAAAATGGATGTCTCTCATAATTTAATCAACTATTTTAGAACCATAATACATTCTTGGAGGATACACTCAATGAGTGAAGGATTCAATATCCAAAAGTTATCTTGGTGTATGGGGATTACTATAATATATTTATGGAAATACTCAAGAACCATGTTTTTTTTTTTAAATAAAAGAGTATATATTACCTTAAAATCTTTAAATCAGTACAATGAGAAAAGTTCGCCACCTATTCTGCCACAGCAGGGAAACCAGAATAGGTGGCTTGCATAAAATCTTAGAAAAAGACTGTAAGGCGTGACATGACAAATTTCCTGTTTAAAAAATTATGACGTGTCTAAAATCAAGCATCCAAGACTGTATGCACTGCCAACTATCCAACTAAACATGATTGTTGCCATGCACCAGAGAAATTTAACAAAACCAAAAAACATTGAACCTAGTTCCTGATATGCCATGATATAGTGAGGCTAGAGGTGTGGTGATCTCGGGCTTCCATCCGCCTTGAAGGTGAAGACAAACCTTTTTCCGCAGGTTGGACAATGCACTTTTTCCGGGGCACCCACCAGAGCATCGAACAAGAGGTCCATGCATCGATTGAGGGATTTCTTGTTATGTAATTGTTCCTTCAGGTTCTTCCTCATGTCAAAGATTAGATAGAGTTAGTCATCTGAAAGACAATGGGGAATGAGAGGGGGTTGCTCAATTTTCCCATCCATGGCCACACTAAGAGTTGTATCTGCATCCGATGATGTTGGTGGAGTTTCATCCATGGCCATTCCAGGGGTGGCGTTTTGAGCTATCTAGTTTGCCAACTAGCTGGGGGGAATTTCTTCTTCAACAACACATCTACCCTGCTCCAAAGGTATGGCTTGGGGGATGGTGTTGATATCAGGATCTGACATGGATTCCATGGGTTGCAACTCGAGTGGAGGAATTTCTTCCTCCACCAGGTAGCTACCAAGATCGGGCACGATGTCAGTGAGGGGTGGAGGCAAGTGTGGGGAATTGGGCAAGGGAAAATCAAGCCAATTTTGGCCAATGTTATGGGTTGGGGTTGAGGGATGCAAAGGGTTAGAGCGGTTGCGCCTAGTCATGAATCTATAGTATTGTGGCCCTCTTTTGGGCTTACCACATTCCCTGGGCATGGTGGCCAAAATGTAACAAAGAGTTGGATAAGGGAGCCGAATGAAGATTAGGTTTAGTGGAAAACCAGCTAGAGGTACTGCACTGGTGGTAAGAAGTCTAGAGAGACCTGGGAGAATTGAAATGAAAAAACATCTGGGAGAATCAAAAGGCTAGGAGATCCGGAACAACAGTGTGCCTAAGGGAAAAATGAGAGATAACGGGAGGAATCCTACCTTCATAGAGGCCTATGAAAAGAACATGAGGATCGTTATGAAATCCAAGGTGACCGCAACTCGATGGTTCTTACCCTCTCC
The DNA here is from genome assembly GCA_010110895.2 of Picea sitchensis. Taxonomy (NCBI): domain Eukaryota; kingdom Viridiplantae; phylum Streptophyta; class Pinopsida; order Pinales; family Pinaceae; genus Picea; species Picea sitchensis. The sequence continues at coordinate 36,835 of SNQJ01S0049051.1, read as the reverse complement.
TGTACTCTGGCGTTGATTCACAAGGGGAGCCATTAAGTTCCTGGAGGGATGGCAGTGCACTACCATAATTGCAATGCGAGATCCCATCAAGGGGGTGGTTTAGTTGTATGACTCACAGTTGGGGGTAATAACTCCCCTTAATGCATGTGTTCCATCTTTCTCCTTTTGGAAAACTGTCACCCCATCTGGGGAAGGATAGTCTTGGAGAGCTATCTCCTTACACTGAAGCAACAGTTGTGTGTCCTGAGGTTGCCCTGCATTGATAAAGATGTCTCTCAGAGGAGAGGCTACCCCTTTGTTTTCTATCTTGTCCACCACTTTGTTGCCTTCACGCCGGATGTGAGAGGTGATCAGAGAGAGAGAAGGTCGAAGGAGATCTTGCAAACTATTGGGAGGACCCAAGAGGTGCCAACTTGGGAAGACCTTTTCTAGATCATTTCCATTTATGACTTTGACCACTAGGTTGATAATGACTTTGGAGTCCCCTTCTATAATGAGGCGAGTGAGTCTGAGATCCACTGCCATTTGGATTCCCTTGACAAGGCCACAAATTTCGGTTGAGTTGTTTGTATCGTGTCCCAAATTCCCAACCAAGAGGTACTGAATTTGTCTTGAGCTATCTCTGACGACCACCCCAAATCCTGTAAGGCCAGGATTTCCCTTGGAGGCACCATCAAAGTTGACTTTGTAGAAACCCTTGGAGGGGGACTAGAATCAAGGGCTTGAGAAGGAAAGGCTTGAGGGGAGTGGTCAGGTAGAGGGGTATGAGGCCAGGGTTAGGTGCCAAGTACATAGAATCGTGGCTTCAAGGGGTTTTGAAGGGAGATATTCAATAGTCCAATGGTGGGCCTGCACAGTTTCCTGAACATTCTTGAGAATTGTAGACCAAAGGAAAGAAGGGGTAGAGGCTTGGGAATGGAAAATTTGTTTGTTTATTTCTTTCCACAGTATCCAAACAATGAATCCTGGAAGGATTTTCCATATTTTGTTTTGAATAGGACTTTTAAAGGGTCCAACTCCCCAATTTATGATGGTGGCAATGATGCTTCTTTTGTCTCTATTAGATCTTCTCATATGTTGAGATGCATGATCCAAAATTTTCCTGTTGAAAGGGAATTGGTTGAGAATGTGCCCCATAGTTTCTTCCTATTGCTGGCAGAGAAGGAAAATTGAGGGTCCTATGAAACCTCTTTGCCTAAGATTATCCCAGATTAGGATTTTATTTTGAACTAGAAGCCAAAGAAAGGTGGATATCTTCGACCGGAGATTGGATTTCCAAATTATGTGCCATAGATTCGCTTTTGGTTGGGTATGTAAGTTTTCCTGTAGATAGTATCCTTCTTTGATTGTGAAAGTTCCATTGGGGTTATGCCCCCAGTAGAGAATATCTGGATCCTCATTTATGTGTATTTTCCTTTGGTTTACCATGTTTCTCCAAACCTGTAGATCGCACTTTGCTGACACATTTAGGTCTTGTTGGGAAACTTTCCAACTGCGCCAAGGGGGTGCATAATGGCATCCATCCAGAGGTATGCAACTTTGAGTGACTTCAAATATTTGATGTGTTCTTGGTAGGGGAAAAGGTTATCCTTTGAGTGTAGTGGGGGGAGTTGTTTCCAAGAGTCCATCCAAAACAGAGCATTTTGTCCATTTCGGATTTCCCAAAAAGAATGAGGTTGAATGAGCGGTCAATTTTTCCAAGCTGCATTCCATATGTTAGAACCTTGTATCTGATATTTTAGCCGAATGAGTTGAGCTTGAGGAATATTCAGAGTGTATTTGTACTTCTAAAGTTTGGCCCACAGTTCAACTAGGGTTTTGAGCCAGTGCCACCGGATCTTTTCCCCCATGATGTTGTCTATCTTGCCTGGATCCCTTAGACATAAGCCTCCCATGGATTTGGGTTTTCACACTTTGTCCCAACTGACTAGGGCCCATTTTTTGTTGGGAACATGGTCATGCTAGAGGAAGTTCCTCTTTAGATTCCTTATACTTTTGAGTACATTTTGCAGGGTTGCAAGGGAAGAGAACATGTAGGCTAGTATAGCTTGAAGCATAGATTTTAGGAGGATAAGTTTGTCCAGAAGGTTAAGGGATATGAAGGTCTAGTTGCTTAGGCGATTGGAAATTGAGAGGATGAGGGATTCCTAGGAAATATTTCGGGCTACGGAGTCTGAAAGGGGGAGTCCCAAATAGTAGGACAGAAGGGAGCCAATTCGTATGCTTAGAAGGCAAGAGATATGAAGTTGAATTGTTGGGGGAGTGTTGAAGAAGAAGAGCTAAGATTTATCCAAATTGAAAGTAGTACCAGAGGCCTCACTGAAGTCATCAAGAATAAGCCCGAGTTTGTTGGCTTCCTGAACTATGGGAGCGTTCAAGAGCATAGTGTCATCCACAAATTGGATATGGGATGCAACCAGTTGTAGCCCATGTAGATGGATGCCTTGGAGAGATCCATCCTGAATGGAAGCTTTGATATAACAGCCTAGACCTTCTTCCATAATGACAAAAAGGAAGGGGGATAAAGGGTCCCCTTGCCGAATGCCCCGGGTAGGTGAGAATGGTTGAGAGGGGAATTTGTTAACAAGAATGGAAAAAAAGATAGAGGAGATGAGATTCATTATCCAAAAGATTCAGTCATTGCCAAAGCCAAAGGCTAGTAGAAGAGCCTTCATGTAGTGCCAACTTAGATGATCAAAAGATTTTGATAGATCAAGTTTTAAGAGCATACCTGGGGTGCGATTAATCTTGAGTTAGTGGATGACTTCATGTACCGAAATGATGTTTTCCATGCTTTGTATTCCCTCCACATATCCCGATTGCTCATTGGAAATTATGAAGGGGAGGATAGGCTTTAGTCGTAGAGCAATGACCTTGGAAATGATTTTGTATATTACATTGCAGAGTGCAATTGGCCCGAAAGTTCTTCGGATTTGTGACACATTCCTCCTTAGGGATGAGGGTAAGAAAAGTAGCATTCAGAGCAGGGAGGACTTTGCCAGAAGTGTCAAATTCCTCAATTAGTTTCCAAACCTCTTCTTGGATCATCGACCAACAGAGTTTGAAGAAGTCAGTGGTGAATCCATCTGGTCCGGGAGCTTTTCCCAATGGCATATCCGTGATTTCCTAATCCACTTCTACCTACTACTCAAGAACCATGTTACATACGATATGTATGGAAATTGAATTTGGTTCATAAACTCATCTATATAGTGGGTTAGCTCGAATGGTTGAGAAATGTGGTTTACATGCAAGAAGTCATGGATCAAGTCCCCGAGCATA
>SNQJ01S0049051.1:3584-14056 GCA_010110895.2 Picea sitchensis | reverse complement strand
TGTTTCATGTATTCTACCTTGATCTCCTTTTAAAAATTTATTCTTATTAATAATATTTATCAAATCTTCTTAATAATAAATATTTTATTTGTATTTGTAATCTAAATATTTCTCTTAATTTTTTTGATTTAAATTATTTTTTAAATGATGAAATATTTGTAAACTTCAACATAATTTATATTAAAAAATTCTGAATTATATATATATATATATATATATATATATAAACTAAGTTACTTCTATATTAATATTATACAAGCAATTTTATAATCGTGGTTGTTTGAGCTCTACCAAAAAGGAAGCATGCTCTTTAACAATTTTCATATAATAGAGATAATATGTTTGAAAAAGTGAATTAAAGACTCATAGGTTCAAGGTTATATAGATGGCCCCTTAAGACTATAACAATAGAGAAATATACTAGAGAACTTGGACTAAGGTTATCTAGATGGCCCCTTAAGACTATAACAACAGAGAAATATACTAGAGAACTTGGAGTATCATGACTGTTTGTTTTGCTAGGTTTGAGGTGGCTAGGCATGTTTCACTAGGGATCTCATGGTCCTTAGCCTTGCCCTTGGGATCATCATCTTTAATGTTGATCGGGTTGGTGATAGTACCTTGGGAGCTTGAAGTGCCTATGATATCTATCGTTTCCTCCTCATTGTCTGGATCCCAATCAATGACTTTGAAACCGATCTCAAAGGCCATTGTGCATAACACGATGAACTTGGATTTCAATCTCCTAATTTTTTCTAGTGACTCTGCCAGCTTATCCTCCTTGTCATCCTTTGATAGGGAAACAAGAGTCTTCGCTATCCAGTAAATCTCCATTTCCCTAAATACTTTGGTATCTATGGATCTTGTGAAACTATCATCATTAACCCAATCTTGGAATTCTTTCTTGATTATGTGCTTAGGAGTATGTTTACTCCTCTTCCTTGCTTTTTTTACCAACTCCTCCATTCTTTGTTGTGATTCATGAGGGATACTCTGATTGTAAATTTGTTTGGCTTGTTCAGTTTTTCATTATGCCCCGATTCCCTAAGACCTAGGTTTCGCCTTTCTTTGCATGCAGGGTTCTTTGTGTCCCTTTTCACTTGACTCCTCATATGTTGGATTTAGGCCAATTGAAAGCACTCTCGTCCACCATGGAGTTTTCCTCACAGATGTTGTAGAACCTAACTCCTCTTTTTTAAATCGGGTCACTAGATGCTCTATACGCGACACACTTCGACCTCCCTTACATAAAGATAAAGACAAGATCTCCCTAACCCCCAGGCTCTCCACCACAATTTCCCCAACATTGTTGGAAGTTTAGGCATTGTCCAGGATCGAAAAAAATACAGGAATAACACCTGGTAGAGGAACAAAGAAGGAAATCTCAGGATTACCTCAACTCCAGATACATTGGGGTGACAGGGCTTCCTCAAGGAGATGCAACGGGGATAAAATCTCTCCTTTAAACCCTTTAAATCACTACATAGTTGAGAAAACACTACACACTCAATCTTTGACACCACTACAAGAAAGGGAAGTTGAGAAAAACTCCCATCATCTCCACAGCTCCCCCCTTAAAATATTTATTGCATAAAGGAAAGATAACAAACTTCCCATAAGAGGAAGCACCCCCTGTAAAATGCCTTGGGAAAAATACAAATCTGAGACACCATGAATTCATTCAATAAGATGAGCAGACACTAAACCCATATCTAAGGCCAAGTCCACTAGAAAATCATTCCCATGAGACCTCCTACTCTACTAATAATGCCCTACTCCATCTGGTGCCATGATCACCCACTCACTCTTCTCATCAGGTGCCTTAATATTTTGACATGGTCTGAGATCAACTCCCATCATGTTAGATCCTAGTCTATGATTGCAATTAGCCATTATCTGACTCCACCATCTACTCCTATACCTCATGCCTGTCCTAACAACTAAAACCTTCATCAAATTTACGGAGAGAAGGGAGGTGGTGTACCTCCCTCATCATAACCATCATGTACTCCCCTACCAGTCTGGATAACACTTGTCCTTGCATGGTAATTTCTCTGTGAGGTGGCAACTGGACTCATCACATGCATGGTCCAGGTCCCACCTGTCATCACCCCATCTGGGTGTTGATTATCAATCTGGTTTAGACATTGAAAATCCTAAGTTGTTGAGGAATGCTCTCATTCTAGTACTAAACCTCTAATATATTGGCTTGAATGACCCCTTTGTTGGCCAAGCAATATTACTATGTTGGCCTTTCTCCTCACATGGGAAGGTATTATCACTTATATATGGTTGAGAAACTCAACAATTTTTCCAACATAAGCACTTAGAGGGCAGTTTAATGACACCTTTTATGGTTCGGTGCCATTGATCATCCTTCTTAGTGCTGATATCCAGATTTATAAGTCTCCTTCTACTATGCGGTTTCTATGTCCCATCTCTTATGCTAGTTGAAAACCTTTCAACATTCCCACTATCTCCACCCCATTGTTTGAGTTTTTGCCTAGCTTGATAGAGAATAATCTTCTTATGTTTCATTGATGATCCTTGATAACTTGTCCTTCTCCCGAGGGACCAAGATTCCCTTTAAAAGCCCCATTGAAATTCATTTTGAGGTGATCCTTTGGGGGTGGCTCCCATTTCTCCCTGAGATTTAATTTTGGAGTCATTTTGCTTATGGTTGAAGCTTTATTCCATCAGATTAGTTGCCAATTCTTGATGACATTTGACTTGGCCCTTGAGTGCTTCCAGTCTTCCTCTGACCATGAAATAACCCTTATTGACTCCTTGATATTTGTTTGCATATGTTTCCACATCCTCTCTATCAATTGTTCTTGTTGTTTAAAGATCCATCTATTTCGTTCTTTCCAAATATTCTGTAACAAAAATCTTGGGAAGGAGTTCCACTCTCTATTGAGGATCAGACTCTTAAAGGGATCAAATCTCCAGCCTCCTATGATTTTGTTTAGATCTTTTTTGCTTCTATCTGTTTGCCTGAATAGGGTGGCTCCTTTATCCTAGAGGAGGGATGCCTTTCTACATCCATTGAATAAATGCTCAATTGATTCACCCTTCAATTTACACATCGAGAATATAGAAGGACCTACATATCCTTTTTGAAGTTAATACTAGGTTACCATCCTTTTACTCACCAAAATCCATAAGAAGGCTGAAACTTTTGGCTAAAGATCACGATTCCACTCTTTCCCCCAAATTTTTGTCTTATCTATTAAGCCTAGCTTGGTTTAATAGCTAGATGGTAAGCGTTTTTTACCTTGCAATTTTATCTTTTATTATATGTATTCACTTTTATAATTCTTATTAAAAAAAACCATACTAAATATATTACATATTTAAATTAAAATTTACTTTCAAAACAAATCCCTATTAGTAATGTAAGATAAGAATAAAAAAAAAAAATATTTAAATTGAAATTGAAATTCAAGACAAATCCCTTTTAATAAAAATAAAAATAAAAAGTAATGTGAGATAAGAATATAAAAAAAACGAAGATAATAACAATAGTTGTTTTTATTTTAACATGAATTTTCAAAAACAAATCTTTATAAAAAAAATTACACAACCTTGATAAACTTAACGATATACACTAGTTCACACAATTGAACAATCACATGTACATGACGCATAGATACTTGCATAACACTACCTTTTTTATTCTCTATTTTTGTGATCTATAACCAAATCAACTTCAACTTGATCTAAAGCCAAATATGAAAAACCCACATCTAATCCTTTATCTAATCTATACATGTTATGTTCTACAACTATGTGCTAATGATGATGCTACCCAATGAAGTGCACACTGTCTATGGTACTATCTATCATAGCAACAAAGTAAAATGCAATGATGATCACTTAGGCTGACACTCCCATCACCCACCACTAAAAAAATATTCATGTTTTGAAAGTGTTTATATTATAAAGTCATTACTTAAAACAAAGTATGAAATTATTTCTATGCAAATTTACTAATACTTCCATCTTTTTATAAGAAAAATTATGCAATTTATGGTTAGAAATACAATATAATGTAGTGTCATAAACATAACATTATGGTTAGAAATACAATATAATGTAGTGTCATAAGCATAACAAGTGCTGCAACTTAGTTCCTGCCAAACAGGTAGGATGCAAAACAATGATGATTTAAAATCATGATTAAATTATATAATTTGTGACAAGTTAAAAAACAATGTTTGATTTTTGAACCTAAATATAAGGTATTTTTTATAAATATATTGTATTTTACCGTTATGTTATTAAATGCATATAATTTATGTGTCCACCCTGAAGATTATTTCAATGTATTGAATGATTAATCTACAACATTGTACAATTTTATGTGTTCTTAGTTACGTTTTTGTCATTGTTGTGTCCACGCTTTTAATTCTTTGTATTAAAACATTAATATACATTATTTACCTATTTTTGAATTGATTACTGATGTGGATGCTTCTTTTTCGACCTTCCTTGACCTTAATCTCCACGGTCATCCATCCTTGGCCCACCCATGAATCAATTTACGTTAGTAACCACACAAAAAACAGAGATATTCCACAATCCTAAAATTTAATAACTATTGCCACTGTAGATTTAATTGCATGGGAAAGCTCCAACTATTACCACTCAACAGTGTCTCGTCTAATTGGAATAATAATAATAATAATAATCTATTTTTAAGGTCACGACCAAGCCACACCAAATTGGTGTATGAGACCCCCTTGTTTATGGGACAAGGGACCCCCCTCCGCCCAACGATTTGACTGGTAAAGTCTAATAAATTTATAAAGTAATGGTAGAGATCAATACCATTTTACTTAGTGAAAATATATAATCACTTTTTTTTTAAGTTGTTATAAAATTTTAAATATATAAAAGCTATAAAAATTATATGTAGAGTGCATAGTGGCTTCTCGATATGTGTAATGATATATAACATAAAGACCAATGATTGATTGTTTATCATGAATATTGTCTTGCCTTTGTGTACAAAGTAAATAATGACTCAAATATAATCATTTTTTTTTGGTAATTCTGAACCTTTTTGACTGGGGATTGTCTTGGCTGAGATGCCATGATCCAGGGGCATTTAATTCGTCAAAGTCACTCGGGGATAGCACCCAAACTGGACTGCATCAACCCTTAACATGGTTGGATTTGAGGTGTCCCTGGGGGTTTCGAACCGATGACTTTCACTTACGGAGTGCCTTAACAACACACTCCCTCATCGATTGCTTTAGACCTCGGGGACCACATATAATCACTTGATAATAAGACAATTTCAAGTTTTTTTTGTAAATAAAAAGTTGTATTTCCTTAAATCATCATCAAAATAATATACATGATAAAACTAGCCACGTGTTCTGCCAAACATATGGAAATGTTACAAGGAAAATCTCTCTATGGCTAGGGTAAACCACAACAGACGGAAACAATTGCAGAAATCAAGTCTATCCCAAAAACATGTTATATAAACCAATATGCAAGCGAGATAAGAAAGAGGCCTACCTCATCCAGATGTTCGATGAAGTCCACCGTTGAGCACTTTGACCCAAAGCTATATACCTGCAACTAGTTCTCAACAACCAAGCAAAGCAAGCATATGGTGATAATATAAACGGTTATCACATTAGATAGCATAATCCATTAATACACATAACAAATACGCCCATAATCAAATATTTTCAAGATATCAATTGGACGGGAAATGAGTATTTATATTAATAAATGATCAATAGAAGTGAAAATATTACAGACTTCCGTATCAACACGGTTCAGAACCAAGAAACTAAGTTCCTTCTAGCTGGGCCTCCACCACTTCAATCCTCCACCAAAGGCAAGCTCATAAGAGAGAAACAATGAGGTTATCAATCAATAAGGGAAGAGCTTAGGGGTTGAACACTATGTTCAGACTTAAAGGACAAAGGGATGTAGACTCAATATGAAGTAAATAATTTCTCCAGAGTAACTTTGCTCTCAAAGTTGAATTCTTTCTCCTCTTTCCATAGCTCGGAATTGGCCCATTTATAGCCTTCAAAATGGAACTGAAGGGCCTTGTCGGAATGTTTCCAGTATATGGAAGGCCAAGGATCATAGATCTCCTGTCGTGACATGGAAACCCAACATTAATTTTCATTTTCTTGCACAAATCCCGATGTACGTGAGTTGTAGTGGAGCAGCCTCCGTATATGCATGTTGTATAGTAGGCAAGATGCATACATGTGGAAAAATATGTATTTTTGGTTTTGGATTTTACAAACAAGGATGATAAGTCTGCATGGGGAAATGAAAAAAAGGCTTATGTGCAAGATTGCATATGGTGAGGCAAATATTGCTATAACAGGAAACCAGAACAGGTGGCGTGCTGTCAAATTTTTGTTGAAGTCTAATACAAACTGGACACCCTAGACTATGCAACAACATATCTACAACCATGGGTATTCTGAATAGAGATACCTAAAAACATAAAAATAAATTAGACTGTGGGAAAACCCGGATTGTCGTCACCATTTGAAGGTTGTGGAGAAAACACATAAGATTGGAAGCAGGTTGGGCATCTGCGCTTAGCTGGCTCACTTGACAGAGCGTCGAACATAACGTCCAGGCACCAACAGAGGGTAATCTGGCGGTGAATATGATCTGTTACATCCCGTCTCATTTCGAAGATTAGTTACAGATGCTCCTATGAGAAGCGCCATGTATTAGGCGACATTGGTGTTGATGTTGCAGGTGGTTGAGAATCACCAACATGTGGAGCCGCCTCTTCATGCTCCGTGGTAGGAATTTCTTCTTCAACGAGACAACTTTCTAGAGAAAAATTGCCTTCCATGGAATGATGACTAGAAGTGAGGGGTGGAGTCAATATATCGGAGGAAAATAAGAGGAAGGAGTCTGGAGGTGTCGGAGGAGGAGCCCGAGGGAACTCTTCCGTAACATAAGCCATGGGTTGATCGTTGTCTAGCCAATTTTGAGCAGAGCCGGGTGAATTATTCAAGGAATGGCCAACAGGGTGAACATGAGAGATAAGGGGCAGAATTGGTTCAGTAGAGGGGTCGGGAAGACAGTTCCAAGCAACAAAGTTGTAGTAGGTCGGCCCCTGTTTGGGCTTTCACCTTTCTCGAGGCATTGGGAAAGCTGGGGAAAAATGACAACTAAGAGGAGGAGAGGACGCCTAAAGGGGAAAAAAACAGTTTGGAAGGGATAATCCAAAGTTAAGACATGAACAAGAACAAGAGCAATAAGACAATTTCCAATTCTTACCTCCATATTTGACGTCGAATTGATAGTGGAGAGCGCCATTAAGGCCAAGTTGACAACACGCAGGTGACTTGTACCAGGTCGGGCAGGCTTCATCTCACACTTTGAGTGAACCATTAAAGTTAGCTTCCAACGCAGGCACACCACCATTCCTATCGAGTGAATGCTACTCATGCGAAAGGGACTGAGGAAGAGGGTGGTGGCTTGGGATATTAACTTCCCAGTTCGCATGATAGCCAGATGTCACCTCATCCGGGGAAGGCAATTTCAAGTTAATCAAATTAAATAAACTTCATTTTTTTGGTGTAAATACTTAAATAGATTATATTCACATGTTATTTGTTCAACACGTTATCAAAAATACCAATACTCACATTTGTTTTTAATAGAAATGTTGCGATAAATACATTTTCTAATTTTAACAAGTGTCGCACGGCAGCGTAGTCCCTACCAGGTTTGAATGGGAATAAATGTGACCAAGTATAGACACGTGGGTAGCAAGTTGAAATACATGTGGTTTCCATGTAGAACAAAAGGTTATTGGACACAAAAAATTTAGCATTCCCGAATTAGTTTTCTTTACATATGTTTGTGGGGAGACAAAAAAAATAGTAGTAACATCTATTATACATACGAAATATGTGATTTTATAAATTAGATATTTAGTTTTATACATATGAAATATGTACATGAATGGAGCCCTCATTCCATACTTAGCCAATTTTTGGATCGTGGGTTTTCGGGCTGGCGGGCTCAAAATTGGGCCTCTGTTGTTCTGTGTGCCCTACAAATAGCACCGACAGTTCTGCGATATACAAATTGACAAACGGACTTGCAGACTATAGAAATTTATCACAAATTAATAATGTTTGTAACATATCTCTCAAAATTACATCATTTAATAGCATACAATAGAATAGTAATAACGTCTGTTACATAGGTTCGTGGAGAAAAACACAAAAAAATTAGCATTTCTGAATTAGTTTGCTTTAAAACAAAGGCTTGTTTTATAGAGCATGCACGAAGCCCTTATTCCATAGTCATTTTTTGGATCATGGGTTCTTGGGATATGGCGCTCAAAATTGGACCTCTGTTGTTTCGTGCCCTACAAATAGCACCAAGAGTTCCGCGATATACAAATTGACAAGTAGACTTGCGGACTATAGAAATTTATCACAAATTAATAATGTCTATTACATATCTCTGGAAATCACATCATTTAAAAGCATACAATAGAATAGTAATAACGTCTGTTACATAGGTTCGTGGAGAAAAACACACAAAAAAATAGCATTCCCGAATTAGTTTGCTTTAAAACAAAGCCTTTTGTTGGACACAAAAAAATTAGCATTCCCGAATTAGTTTTCTTTACATACGTTTTACATAAGTTTGTGGGGAAATTTTTTTTGGATCATGGGTTCTCGGGCTGGCGGTGATCCAGATGGATATCAGTGGCCACCCACCTTTTCCAACTGGCTCAAAACAGTTTTCTGACAATTTTGGCAATTTACTATTTTTAGCAGTTTTCACTTCCGGGGCCATTTTGAGGGTCTAAATGAAGGTTTTTCGGGCTAGAGATTCTCAATGATTAATTACAACATTATTGATGCCCCAAAATGAATCCCCTCGATGATACCTTTCCAACGAGCTATCATACGCCTAAAACAAAGATTGTATGCAAAAGTTATGACCCCGGGAAGTTAATGTACTAACTTACCCAAACGAGGCCCACATGACTTTTGGCGCTTCATATCCTAGGGTTAGGTTTTTGGATGTCTAGGTTTTTTTGCATTCCAGTTTATGGTAAAAGGCCTTCAGAGCCTCATTGTAACCATCTTCTTGTGAANTTGTGTTAAGAATCTGTTAATAATATGTATTCATCTTGTTCTTCTCATAAAATATGGATCAGTGGTATCGGAGCAGTCTGCTCCTTGTCATCTTAATGCATGTCCCCAACGAAGTCAGAGTACAAAGAGTTGGGTCTTGAGCTTGTTTCTCTTGAGGACAAAAGCTCTCGCATGCCCAAGCGACCTCTTATGGAAAGAGAAAATAAAGATAACAGGACAGGAGATCCTTTCAAACTGTTGATTGAGGAAGCCCTCACACAACAGAGGAACGAGATGATGGATAGTTTCGCGCAAATCCTTTGGCGGCTACCAACAGGCGACGCATCTTCTTCGAGTAGAGACGCCACCCCCTTCAAGGTACAAATAAACTTTGATATTCCTATATTTGAAGGTCAGATAGACACAGATGTTGTAGACAAGTGGTTGAATCTACTAGAAGGGTATTTTTCTGTCCATAACTTCTCGAATAGAGAAAATATTACTTTTGCACTCCTCAAAGCCATCCCCCATGTCAAATATTGGTGGGAAACGTTCTGTGAGAAAAAGGAAAAAGAGGAACCCTCATTATTTACAGTCACAACCACCTTGGATTCCTTCAGGGATGCTATTAAGGAATAATACTACCCTGTCGGAAGTTATGACGACTTATATACCAAATGGACCACACTGCGGCAAGAAAGAGACCAGGCAATGCCAGATTTCACAAATATCTTCCATACCTTATGCACCAAGATGGGTATCATAGATTTGGAGCGAAATTTGGTGCTCAAGTATCACGGTGCTCTGCATAGATACATCCGGACCGAAATGGAATTTCTAGACTTCTCATCCTTGGGTGCGGCCTACCGATATGCCGTCAAAATATAGCAGAAGCTCAAACAAAAGATGCGGCAATTTGGGCCTGGGAACCCCTCACAACAAAATCCAGGAAAGGGCGGCCCCAACCCACATAACAAAGGACAGAGAAAATATGGACAATATTAGGAAAACTAGTCCAAGCCACAAGCAAAGAAGGACACCGGAAAGACAAAGAAAGACACCGAGAAGTGGTGTGACTTCCATAAGAGCCCTTCGCATAACATTGTTTACTACCACTCAAAGCAATCGTTGGTGGCCGAAGTGAAAGCCTCAAAATCAGATATGGATTCTGACTCTGAGCCAGAAATAGAAAGGGGAAGACGGATCATTGACATGGAACCTAGTTCCACTGTTTCTACCACCAAGCTTCAGCCTAGTGAACCAGACGAGCCAGAAGAAGGAGAGCGCCTCTTCCATTCATAGATGTGGGTAAAAGGAACCCTGTTGCAATTCATCGTTGATAACGGTAGCCAGAAGAACCTCATCTCA
>SNQJ01S0049050.1:180111-192819 GCA_010110895.2 Picea sitchensis | reverse complement strand
CCATTGCCAGCGTTCTTGATCTAGATGGAGAACACCATACTGGAGTTTTTCCAAGTCATCTATAATGTTGTAGAGAGAGAAATAATGTTCCATTTGGGTGACCCAACCAGTGGGGTCTGAGCCATCAAATTTGGTTACATCCACCCACGAAAGGCATATGTCCCATTGAAAGTGATGGCGCTGAAAGGTATGGGACTGGGAAGAAGTTTCACCTTCAATCTTTGTATGTGCATCAGGAAAAGGGTCATCGATAGGGATCTTGAGTTTGGTGCAGAGTGATGCAAAGATAGATTCAAGCTGGGTGGTCAGTTCGTGTTTGACTTCCGCCATTGCGGACTGCACAGATGCATTTATGGTGGTATTGATGGATGTATCACGGGAGGCAATAGTAGCGCTGAGTTGTTGCACTTCTTGTTGGGTCTCGAGGAAACTAGATTGCAAGGTGTTGAAGCAAGACTCCAATTCTTGGCTACGGGTATGGGCCATGAGGATGGGTGAACTGAAAAGGGAGCGGGCAAGGTCAGAAATTTTTGCAAAAAAATGATATGGATGAATGTGATAAGGGAGAAGAGATGAATTTAATGGAATAGGTCTCAAATAATGGTGAAAAAAATTCCAGATTTTTTTTACAACTACGGGGTTATACTTCGGTCTGAAGAATGCTGCAGTGCTGAAATCCCCAAATTCTTAACCAGAAAGAAATGTGTATTTACTTGGCAACCCGAACACAGATGCGCGGCAATGGATCTCGCTGGTTTAATTTGTTTATGTTTATGTTTATGTTCCCCAAGGGTTAGGTATTCAAGGGTTCTACAGACAAGGGTTTTCCCTGTGCTATAGCTCTCTGATATACGTGCGGGGTCCAACAGTAGTACTCGGACCACTATCTCAGGGCACTAACTAAGGAGGATAGACCATACCCTTAGTCGTACTACCCGACTACCCAGGTACTAGAGAGTATCTTCCCGAGTGTTGTTCTCGGTGACACTATAGCAGTCTGGCAACCGATAGGTTTATCTAAAGAGGAATTCAGGAAATCTAGGCCGATATGTACACAGGTGTTGTCTGATACGCTACCACTCGAAGGGGTACCAACAGGGGTTACAGGGGTGGCCAACATATGTTCTCTTAAGAACCACTTGTATTTCCTGCGTGTATGAATCCCTCAACCGCAGGTTTATGCGCGTAACGACAGATCTTTGTGGCTTAAAGACGTCAGAATACGTCTCTACCATGAAAAAAAATACCCACAATTTCTGCCAAGGAAAGTGCTCTGATACCACTTGCAATATCCTAGATATAATAAATACGCAAAATAAAAATAAAATGCTAGAAATGGCATAATAACAGTAATATAACCAGCATAATCTCCACAATAACACAGAAATAATATGAGAACAAAACCTGAAATAACACTTTGATTCAGAAAGCAATGTTCACAGGCCTCTTCGAGGGGGCAACCTCCAGTTGAGCAACGCTCTGTTACAATAATCTCCTAGCTAGGGTTTTCATACCCTTGACCCTTCTTTATACTAAATATGTCTATTAAGAGAAGCATCTAGAGGAAGATCCTTCTAGAAGAGGAATATTCTATTAGGTCTTCTTACATCCGCCTTATTCCATTTTATTGAAAGGCCTTATTAATATTGACCTTTATTACATCTGAATACATTGATCTACCTATGTGCAGGTTAGGACTTTAACATCGATCATCACTTATGTAGAAGTGATACTCTTTCAATATAAATTTGTTTTGTTCATTCGTATTTGGTCCATGCATGTATGTGATATGTACCATTATGTTGACCTTCTCTGTGTGATAATATTGGCTTTGAATCTCATTTTGTGGTCGAAGGGTGTAGTTCTTAGCAAAATCAACCACTGATAACACTGTACCAATAGGAAATGTATCTCTGCATATTGTAAAATTCTCATCCTGTCATCGAGCCACATGGACATGTTGAACATAATGTCATGTATTTTTGACGAATTCCTTCATGAAGTCACAAAATCGTACTTGGGATGTAACCAATTGTATATTTTTTCTTTCCCGTCCTCCATCAATATCTAATGTCACATATTTAAGTATTTGCAAGGAAGCCTCCTTCCTCCCCAATTCATACTCATCTCTTACATGGATGCACTTGCTTATTAATGTCATTCCACTGCACCTAGGGCATGTCCCATCTAATAATTCTTTTTGATAAAATGTAAAACCCTCTAGCCATGTACACAATATGTTGTGAATAAAGTCTCTAGATGATGACGATGACAATATAACTGGACATTCCTGCAAAAGGGTGTGGTGCAAAACACTATTTGTGTGTGTGTGTGTGCGCGCCATAATAACAACAACAGGTGTTGCGAATTGTGGTCATTCAAACATACAAAGGATTGCATTTATGGAAAGATCTATGGCCTTAGTTAAGTGCACTATGTATTGTTCTAAATCTCTCATACAATTTTTCCTATGCAATGTCAAGAAAGTGTTTAATATGGGGTTCATGGTCCCTATATCACCTTCTCAATTTTAGTACATCCTTTTGGTTGGAAGAGGGCCTTGTGTTCTCATGCTAGAAATCCTAAACTAGTCCCTTAACCGCTCCAATTAAATTCACGTCAAAATGAGGTAGCCTTCCAGTGAAGGCCCATAAATCTGTTGGGGAACCTGTGTCGAGGCTATCTCGTCTATGAAAATACTTTATAAGGGTTTTGGCATTGCATTTCAAGAGGTGAGAGGTTTGTTGTATCAAACGATGTTTTCTTGTGATCTTGCTAACAATTTACTGGGACAACGCACGTCAGGATGCATCGCGGTATTTAGAATGAAACTTATTACCAATTCTTTGAAAAACATCTACAAGGTTTCTAACAATATGATGACTTGTTTCTACACTTTTGCCTGTTTTAATGCCTAAAATTATCCTAACAATAGTCAAACTTCTAGATTTTAACAAAGATTAAAATAATTGACATTTAGCAGCATCGGATTTTGGTTCACAATATTCTTGAATTATTTTATAAGAGTGATAACGAATAGTACATTTAGGTAACTTACCTTCAAGTGATGCTAGACCAATTTCATCAACTTGAATGCGTTTAGGAGTTCTTTGTCATGCAGTGCTCAATCTAGGTAGGAACGATGAACCCATATTCTGGCACTCTTGACCTCCCTATTGTGGAGTTAACAATGTTACAGTTCTTTCCCCTTAAATCACTAACAGATCAACTGTGGTAGGAGAGTTTACACAATATTGTCTAGTTTCTGGAACATTTGACTGTCCAACAAGAGATTTCACCACATGACCTTCTTCACCATAATGTTGTACACAAATTTCTTCTCTAATTTCATCCATTGTATAATTAGCTCCAAGCAAATCCTCCATCATCTGGTCATCCAAAAAAAATTGTCTTGATGAGATATTGTTTATATTTCTCTCTAATGAAATCATGTGCTTTGCTTTTGGTGATGGAGGAGAAACAATAGTGGCATCTATTCTACTAGAAATTGGATTTCCCTCTCTTGAAATCATATGCTTTGACATAAGTAACTTTGTTTCTTCTCTTTCTTCTGATACCTTTTCGATCAATTTCTTTTTTCTCGAGGAATTTCTTTCTTGAATCAGATGGTTTCCCATGTTAAAAGATAAAATTTGGCTTCCAAACACCCACCAAATTTTTTTCTTTGTATTATGTAATAAGGCACAACCAAGTGGAGAATTTTTTTTTGTATTACAAAAGAAGACAAATATAATAATTCCAATTCCAATTTGAATTTCACTTGGACAAATTTGTCTTCCAATTCTAAGAAGACACAAGAAGGTACAAACAAAAATTCTAATTGCACTTGGACAAATTTGTCTTCCAATTCCAGGAAAACAAAAGAAGATACAAACAACAATTCCAATTGCACTTGGACAAATTTGTCTTCCAATTCCAAGAAGACACAAGAAGATATAAACAGCAATTCCAATTGCACTTGGACAAATTTGTCTTCCAATTCCAAGAAGACACAAGTAGATACAAACAACAATTCCAATTGCACTTAACAAAGGTGTCTTCCAAATTTTGTTGCAATGGTATGGAAATAGCACAATACTCTATGAATCTAACAAGAACACTAAAATAAGTAAAAATTGTCTATGCGGGTTGTTTTTGTCTGAAGTTGGGGTGTGCTTGGTGTTATCACCCCATAAGTTATGGGAATCAACTGGTGACTAGGATATTATCTGTCTCTAGTATTTTTGTTGACAAATGATTTTTCATTATGCAAATAATTTGAAAAAAAAGAAAAAAGAAAAAAAGAAATAGAAAAGAAAAGAAAAGAAAAGAAAAAGGAAAAGGAAAAAGAGGGCATAAAAGAATAAAAAAAAAAAGGCCCATGCAATAATAGTAACTTGGCCATACCTTTCAAGCATGGCCAAGTTCTTTTTAAATTTGATGTTGATAGGATAGTTAATAATTTGGCTAAACAGTTTAATCTTAGCCAAAGTGTCTAGGTTAGATTAGTGAATAAATCTGGCCAGACTGTCTAATCCTGGTCAGATAGCCCAAGGGTAGAGTAATTTCTTAACCCAACAATTTAATCTCGGTTAACTGTCATAGGAAGATAGGTTAGCATGTAGGTTAGTTGCTTCATTGTTTCAATCCAATAAAGCCAGCTTGATATAAATGTTGCACCATGTCTCAAAAGCCTAAAAGATAGTTGGCCGAACCCCGTTGGTGATGTCTATTTGAAAGGTCTGAGAAAAACCCATAAATTGCTTTTATCCTAAGTTCTCTCAATGCATGTGTTTTTCGCTCCCCATTTATGCCCCCTACACATTTTGACGATCTAGATCGCAACGCTCAGATCTACGGCGCTAAGATATGCGGCCAGGAAAAGGGCGCGTAGATATGCGGCCAGGAAAAGGGCGCGTAGATCAACGACCCTAATTGGATTTCGGACTCCCCCTGATGATCTGCTTTTAACCGAGGGGGAGGGGGTCCAGAATGGTTTTTCCCTCTGGCGGGCCCCTTGTCATACGTGGCGTCAGCCTATTGGTCTCAAAGTCCCATCACCATCTGCTATCTGACAGCTCCCGTCATTCATGGACGTCATCTTCCACTTGTTCCACTTGCTCCTGAGTTATGTCACATCCCATAACTGCTGTCAGTCCCCTACCCCTTTTCACTCATGAACAACCCCTTATTGCGACTTTCACCCCCAATCCCTAGCAGCCACGTCACCCGTCCGTATGTTTTGGCAACCGTCACCTACCATCTCCCCCCAAGTGGCCCGTTGCCCATTTATTACTGGATAACATACCCATTATCCTGCTGACCTGTCTCCTGCGTCCAACCGACCCCAGTTTTAAATAAAATTACCATTCTCCTCCATTTTCGTTGTTCACTCATCGCACCAGAAAATCACATAGCCAACCCCTCCATTACATCCTGTCACCTTCATCCACAGTCAGTCGACCCCACTAACTTCGTGTTTAATGCAGGTACTGTTGAAGCTATGGCGCCAAAGCCAAGACAAGCAGAAGGAGAGGAGAATCCTTTTCTCCCGCCTCCTGTCGACCTGGAAAAAATCCCATTGGTCGACAAAGACAGATTGATCTCTGATACCAAGTGTGATTTCGATTTTTCAGACCTCCAGTCATGTCTCCGGGAGGTTTTCCTAGACCAGAGCGATGAAATTGGACTATGGGAGTCCAATTTGCCCCTTTACCTCTTTCCCAGATACACCATTTCCCCGAGTTCGCACTTAAATGCCAAGCTCACTACATCCCCGAACAAAGAGTCGTCATATCCTCATCCGGAGACACCCTGTTCCTCATCACTCCCGAAGACATAGACCAGATGATGCAAATTCTCCGTGCCAAATCTGCGTCTCCTTTCAACTTAGAAATCCTCACTGAGTTATATCAGAAGATGAATTTTCCCCAGAGAGCTCAGATATTCGAGCTTTTCCTTCCCACCTCCGCTCAATTCACTTCCACAAATTCCCCTTACCCGTCATCCATGTTCTCCACCAAGGGAAACCAATTCATTTCCTCCCTTTGTGCCCTGCTAGGTTACTATTTCGACCAGTGGGTGGATGAGCCCATTCTGGGTTTTCTATCCATTTTCACCAATGATGAAAAAACCACAACACAGTTTGATTACAGCACCTTCTTGGCCGACAATATTCACGAACAGTTCATGAATTTTGGCACAGAAGGCATGTTCAGATACTCGTCTATATTGGCATACATGTTTGTCTACTTTCAAGCAGATAAATTTAGTTTTTCCATGCAGAAGATGGACGCAGATGGAAGGCCTCAGCCAGTCACAGCGTGGACCTCTTTGCTGAAGCATAACTCCACAGAGTACAGCTTCAAAGCATTCATTGACTTGTTCTACCACCCTGTGGTCAGCATGTTGCGGGACAGGCCTGAACCTCGAATAAACGACGAAGTCCAGAGAATTCTGCATCTCTTGAACAACACCAAGACCGGAGATTGGTACCTGTATCAAAACCATACCAAGATCAGAGTATTCGGGTGTGAGTTGACACCCTACAAGCTGCCCAAATATTTGTCGGTAAGAATTTTTGCATTAGAGTATATTAGACAGATCACGAATTCAGATGATATCCATTTCGTGTCTTTGAAGAAAAAGCAGCAGCTTCGAATCAAGGGGCAGATTGGCTCCTTCATATGCAACAGTTGAGGCGTCGGAGAAGAAGCTGTCCGGATGCTAAGAGAGATGAAGTTTTTCTTAAGCTTCCCATGGCACTATGATCCATACGGGACCATCTCAGAAATGCGGGTGAAGAACAAAAATATCCCGTATGTTCACGAAGCCAAGCCCGAGATTGCAAAATTTGTTAATCAGACGGTGTGGGTGCCTGACACCTTGATTGAAGTGGAACAACAGGTTCCCCCTATCATTGTGCCACCAACTTCCACGCCACAAGTCCCTAAGGAAAAAATGCCTCGACAAGAATCACCTCTGCCTGTCACTGAGGTGTCGTCTAAAGAGTTCCAGTTACATACTAAGAGGCCCAATACAAGCACAGTTCCCAGCCCTACTGGGGAGAAAGAGGCCCTGCCTACCACAATTACTAAGTCTGTCATTCCACCCTTTGGTTCGAGCCTGCATAAGGAAATCACCCCAGTTGTGCCGAAGAAATTCACAGACTCCCCACTGGACACTCAGTCGGGAAAGACTGGGCCGAAGTTGAGTATTTTCGAGAAGTACGAGATGATTAAGAAAAAGAATCAGACTCTTACTACCAGCTCCTATGCTCAGTTTTGAAAGCAGACGTCAACTGCGCAGCACATGCTGTTGTCTGCATTTGACACAGAAAAGGGCAGGATGCACATGGCCTTCCTCCAAGCGCAGGTACCATACCCCAAGGTAATTACAGACTACAAGAGGGCCACCTTCGAGTTCCATACGAAGGACGTGCACCCAGCAGATCAGATGGATTTGCAGAAACAGACTGAGGAGATGGTATTCCATACGTTGGCACATGCTTCATCTTCTGCAGCAAAATTACAGGTATCATTGAACAATGCTCAGACACAACTCAAGCTGAAGAAGATATCATCCTTCGCAAAAGACAACAGAATCAAAACTTTGGAGGAGTTGGTCCTCAAGATCGGCTATGACCCCTCCAATGTCAAAGCTGCAGAGGAGATGATAAAGAAGAAAAACGCAGACATCGCCGCTTTAAGGAAACAACTGAAGCTCCCTCCTACAGAAGACTCGCATGCAAAGGAGATAGCAGAGAAAGAAGGCGAGAAAGATGAAATGCTCAAACTGCTTATGGAGCAGAATGCACAGCTCAAAGAAATGGAAGCAGAGATGGAGAGATTATTAAAAGAGAAGGAGCAGATGAAGCCAATGTAAGTCATTCCATTGAGTGCCATTCTGATTTCAGGAGCAAGTGCAACACCAGTGACACCACAAGAGGGGACAACCAATCTCGCCAAATCCATGGAAAAGATGAACTTGCAAGAGACAGAAATCAGCAGGCTTAAGAAGGAAGTTGAGAACCTCCAGGAACTCAAAACTTCTTTCTAGACTAGTCTCTCCAAAGAAAAGCAGGTAACTGAGCAGCTCAGGAAAGAACTACAACAGCTCCAAAAGAAAACAGTGGCAGGGAAGACTTTGACTGAGGTCAAAGAGAATGTATGGACAGACATCACAAAGTCCATAAATGAAATCTGGCCCATGATCCAAATCATGTTTGAGCAGAACGAGTTGGTCCAGAGGAGAAAAAAGGGCATTGAAAAGATCAGAGTAGAATTAGGAGATAGACCAACTGAGGCAAATGAGATCATCAAATTCCTAAATTCTAAGACCCGAGAAGAGCTAGAAGAGTTGAAGATCGAGGACAGAACAGAGACCATCCTTTAGGTCAAAAGAGTTTTGACCAAGAGGTGATTAATTCTTCAACTAGAAGAAAAGGTTCAGACCATGGACCTAGGGGTACATAAATTCTTCAACAAGATCGAGGCTCTCCAAAAGAAAAGTCTCCCCGGTCTGAAGGTTATTAATGATAAACTGATGACACTCCCAGATTACAAAAAGAGACTATCTGAAGTGTCTAAGGACAAGTCAAAGTTTGTTGGCATACAAGGGAGCATCACTGGTAAAGGATTCCTGGACGCTCTTCAGTTGGACATCAACATCCAACACAAGATTCGATACATATTCCTAACTAAGCCCACATTCGCCAAATATACGGAAATGGACGAAGTGTTTCAGAGATTGCTCAAAGTCACTGTGCCTAGTCATCTCAGATGGGAGGAACTCTGCGATCTGCTTGATTAGAAGATGAGTTGTCCAGGTCCAGTCACCTGTCCAGTCAGATGAGGTCATGCAAAGGCTTCATCAACGGTCTACCCAGAATTTCCGCGTGCAATTGCACCAAGTCATCAATCAGTTTGATTAGTTAAATTAGTTAGGCTAAAAATAGAATAAGCACATCCTAATCAGTTATGACAGGAACGTTTGTAATTTGAATTATAAATACTTCACCTTTTGAAGTATTGAGGGTTGTTGATCTTTACACCCTGACGCTATTAGACTGTAACATTTTTTGAAGAGATCTGCCATTAATAAAAAGGAGACACTTTTACAGGATTCTTGCGTGTATTCATTGGTGATGTTTATTCTTTAAGTTGAATGTTATTCTTTCTTTGTGATCATATTGTTTTCTGAAACTAATCTTTAAGAGTAACGTATGTTGCAGGATTTATCTTGGATACCCTATTTTCGACTTTAAAGATTTTAATGTTTATCTTTTGATGTTTTCAATTAAGAAATTCTTAACTGCTTCTTAGTTGAATTTATCTTTCTCATCTTTTCTTTTGTCCATCATTAAGCTACTAAAAGATCCAGTGAGTATATTATCTCACCCTGTGAAAGTCTTCTTTATCGTTTATGGTTGTATTTCATATTTATTTAAACGCAGACCCCATGGCCCAATGGATGTGTAGACTGTCTCAGCCAATTTAAAAAACACTTTGACAACAAAACTTACCTATTTCTTTACCTAGCCTAACATCTAAAGTTATAAAAAAAGCTAAATCATATAGAGAGATCCCTCTCTGAAGCTGGAAGGGCTAGATCCCAACTTTAAAAGTGGTTGGATAAAGTTACCTTTGTATATTTATTCTGTTTCAACCTCTAGGAAATTTACCAAGTGCTAACATAATGGCGACTCCACTGGGGAAGAACTAAAAATTGATAATTTCACGTTTTCTTTCCCCTAAAAAGAACTTTCAAATTTGAAAAGAAAATAATGTTTATAGGTTGACCAAACTTTGTACATATTATTTTCAGACTCGTAAAATTCAAAATGTATATATATATACATAAAAAACCAAAAAGAGTTCTAGCTCCCAAGAAAGTTCATACTCGATCTCGTCCAAACCCAGAACCCGCGATAGTGATAGATAACCTTGAACGGTTGCTTAGGCGAAAGACCTTAGCTGCTGGTTCAATGAGTCATATTCCCCTTCATAAGTATCCTTCCTTTTCCGAGAAGCCTGTTGCCTCTCAAAAATCTGACCTTGAAACTTTTCCACAGCGAAACCTGGTTAGAACAAGGTCCGCCAGTTTTGTGACTGAAATCATCTTTGACCCAACTGTGTTGCAACCCTGAACCCCTGAAGTTCAGTCTCCCACGACTAAACCTCAAATCACTCCCTCAGCACTATCCAGTCCCTCCTCGTCCTCGTCTTCAGTCGCCACCTCGTCGACCATCCAGGTTGTCGTCCCACCTCCTCCGCCCATCATGGCAGCTCGATATGCTCCTCTGGTGTTGGCTGCGTCGCTACATGCCATGCCCCAAGACTATCAAACTAGACTCCCACAGTTCGACGCAACGGGACCTTTAAACGCCCAACAACATGTCGACAAAATGAATGATTATTTTGACTTGCAAGAAGTTGATGAGGTTGACGTTCAAATGAGATTGTTTGCCCAGAGTTTGACAGGTGACGTCAAAAAATGGTTCAAATCTTTACCTGCCACCTCAATTCCTGACCTTGTCGCTTTTCAAAGGAGTTTTCTTGACAGATGGGAGGTAAAGAAAAACCCTCTCCAAATACTGTCAGAATACGAGAATATAAGAAGAAATCAAGGGGAGACGGTACAAGATTACTGCACCCGTTTCAACAACCTGTACAATGCAATCCCAACTGAAATCAAACCTCCACAGGGTCTGGCATTGATTAAATTCCCGGATGGATTTGATGCTGACATGTCATACCAAATAAGAGAAAGAAATTATGTCGCCTTGGAGGACATGCAGAAGAGTGCTATAAGTGGGGAGGCCAATCTATTGGAAAAAAGGGCACGACAGAGGTCAGAAAGGAGAGTCACAATTAAAGAAGAACCTTCCACGTCGAACATAGATTCCAAATTGGATTCTTTGGCCAGAACAATGGAACTATTGCTGGAAAGATTGACAGTGTCAGACATAAATCCTCCAAGAGACAACGCACCTGTTCCTTAGGTTTAGAAGCCCAATTTCAAGAGAAACCCTCCTCAAATCAGACAGAGAGATCTTAGGGATCAAAGAGAGAAGAGGGGCCCAGATCAGCAGATTAGACCTCCCCTGCAAGAAAACTATGTTGATGAAGGGGGGGAAGTGATTGAGGAATTGGAGGACACTCACATCAACCTCATGGGCATTCACGACAACGAAGCTATCTTCCTTACCCAAGAAGAGCAGGAACTTTTTCTTCTAAATCAAACGAAAGTATGTGAAGAAGCTGAAGACGCAGAACAACAGGCCTTTGAAAATGCTATTTTGGAGGTACACCGTCAATACAATCTGCGGAGTAAGAAGACAGAAGGGAATTCCCCAAAAAAGACGACTGAAACACAGAAGGTAGTCGAGACCAAGAAGACCCCTGAGCCATCTACTGAGAAGACTCCTGAGAAGACTACTTCTGAGAAGATTCCTGAGAAGAGTAAAGCCGACGCTCCCGTGAAGAAAAACCTCACTATTCTGAAAAGGCCATCACAGCCCGAGGTTTCACCTATTAATCCACCGAGTACTTCTGAGCATAAGAATTTGGTGGACAAACCAGAAATGATGAGCCAAGGCAGAGCTCCTACACCCTTTAGCCTGGAGGGGGAGTTGGCCAAAATACAAATTCCCATCCCACTTACAGAGTTGATGAACAGAGGCGGTTATCGTTCACAGGTGATTAAAGCGCTAGCCATTGAACCTGACATAGGCATGAAAGCCTTAACCATTGGATCTACGAGTCATTCAGACATTGTGAACCTTACTGATGATCGACCCGAGCTTCTTTTCGGACCTGAAGTAGATGGTCGAGATGATATTGGTGAGTTCGCTCCTTTTTACATCAATCTGAACATACACGACTTGATATTGCATAACACTATGCTAGATTCGGGTGCCTCCCATAACCTGATGCCTAAAGAAGTAATGGAGAAACTGGGACTATAGGTCACCAGACCATACAAGGACTTACACTCATTCGACTCCAATAAAGTTAAATGTATTGGTTTGATCAAGGACCTATGCATCACATTCGTTCAAATTCTTGGGAAGAGCATGGTAATGGATGTGGTGGTTGCAGACATCCCGCTGAAGTATGGGATGTTGCTATCCCGGTCTTGGGGGGAGAAGTTGAAAGGAACCTTGCAACTGGATATGTCTTATGCCACTATCCCAGTGTTTGGGAAATAGAGGAGGCTATACAGAGAAACGTTGATGAAGTACATGGTCAGTAGCCAAGAAAAACCGCACAATTATCCCCTTTACTCTGCGCATTCCGATTTAGATTCGTTTATCTTGTACAATGATGGTGACACGGGAGAGCAAGATACTCAGCTAGTGGAAGACACATCTAGTCAAGATGAAGGCTAAGAAATCATTGAGGTAGCAAAGATGAAAAACGTGATAAATGAAGAGTTACCCGCTAATTTCTGGAGCATGGATTTTGATGGAGCTGTGAGTAAAGAAGGAACAGGCGCTGGTGTATGGTTGCATAATCACAGAAACAGGTATACAGAAAACCATTCCTACAAATTAAATTTCCAGTGCACTAACAACGTTGTCGAGTATGAAGCATTGATGCTCGGTCTGAAGCTTTTGAAAAAGGTTGGTGCTAAACAGATTATGGTAAGAGGTGATTCTGAGTTGATAATTGAGAAAATTAAAGGTGAGTATGTTGCGAAACACCC
>SNQJ01S0049050.1:140771-159064 GCA_010110895.2 Picea sitchensis | reverse complement strand
CACACACGCTTTCCTAGAGTGCATGTGCGCTCCTAGAGAGTGTGTGCTCTTGTTTGAATTCCTTTTTTGGGGGAAGGATTTGTTATCGCACAGTTTGTAGACACAAGAAAGGCTAAGGAGTAGTAGGTCAAACTAGAAAAACAGGAACCTTCCCCACCCAATGTCACCACAATGGGGAGGTTCTTTCTATTTAGAGGGGCTAGGACCAGGGGAGACGTCCCCGGTAACCTAGGGTTTTGAAAGGGCAAAGGCTAATAGCACAAAGATGAAGTTCCCCTTCACAAATTACCCCCAATCAGATAGTCTCGGCTAAACAACCAATAATAGAGTATAACCAAAGAAAAGAAGAGCACCTACTTGAGACAATACAATAAGGAAACTGATATGTGCAATCTTGGTTAAGACTTCATATAAATCAATGACTATCTGATATTCAACATGAGCAATTTGAAAGGTAAATGTTGACGAAGTCAATGCTTACAAAATAGCAATGGAATTAATATCACTTCATCAATAAATACTTGAATGATACAACATTCAATATAAAAAATAACTTCTTAACTCAATTAATGCCTTCAACTACCATTCAATTACTCAAAAGTCAAACGTTGCTGCAATAAAGATGAAATATTCAATGATGACGTCAGCAACTTAGGGTTTCAATTTCAAGAGGTTTTGAGAGTGTTTAGCTCCAATTCTACTTCAACATTGGAGGTCTTAGATCAGTGCCTTAGGGTTAATGGAGTCATAGGTGAAGAACGCAAAAGTTGAAGGAGGTGAGATTTTAAAGGACTAGAGGGATAAGTTTCGAAGTGTTGCTAAAGCGGGGCTCCAAAATCATAACCCTGGGGGAAAGAGGCTCACTCCAGTGTTTCTAAGGAGAGGCCTCATGCTCTCTCCTCCTTCCCAAAAACCATCTAGCTCAATGAAAAGAAAAGTCAAGACAAGAGGGTTTAAAGAGGGAGAGTGTTGCTAAGGCAAGGCTCTTTCATCAAACCTTAAAAGAAAATGGCCCTAGGTGTAGATAACCTAGGCCTGGGATGTCCTCTTGCTCTTGAAATCAAAAGGTACAACTAGCTTAAGGGAAGAAGAAAAAGGAGTGTAGCTATGGCTAGGCTCTCTTCTTCTTCTTCAATGGCTAAAAAATTTTCTATCAGGGGACATGAGCCAACAACCTACTTGTGTGTTTTTCCCCTAGGATTTTGATTCAACAATATTTATAAGTAGATGCAAGAAATTAAACTACAACCATTCAATCAAGAAGTTTTGCAGAAAAATACTTACAAATCATCGAGAAAATAATCATGCAAACAATAGTTGTAACACCTTACTTCAAGAAAAACACCATAGAATGCCAAACATCTCTTCCTTCAACAAGTGTTCCTTCCTCAAATCAGCCAATAACCCAAATGGGGCACAAATTTGAGACCTCACCAAGTGGTGAGTGAAATATGATGATACAATGAGAGTCAAAACCCTCAATATATAGTGTATCAATGACCTAATTTTACTTTTTAGGTCATAAAAAAAGACGACAAGGCCATAATACCAAAATAATATTGTTTTTACATTAAATTGTCAAACTAAAACCCTAATTTAGCTACAAAGAGAGTAAAAGGCCCTTCAAGGGAGGCACTAACCCTTTCTAGGGAAAATGAGACATCCAGGAGCAAAACGTTAGCCCCCCAAGGAGCCTCTCCAACATGCCACACGTATCACTGCTGCCCAATCTGCCTCCAAAGGTGTCCATGAGGCTGGATGATATCATGGTGAAGATGGGGATGTCCTAAGCCTTGAAAGGCTAGTGTTCCACTGAAAATGGGTCATTCCCCCTAGGTCTAGTCATGCTGGAGTGCCTCTGATGGAACGTCCTCTTCCTCTTCGGTGAAAACTCCTCGATCCATGTCCATCCTGTCTCTACCCCCTAATGGGGTCTCAACATCCATGTGGTGGGCTCTTCATCCCCATGGATGTCCGAACTGGTCATCTCCCCATGTGTACTGGTCCAAATGGTACCCGTCTGTCGGACATGGTCCTGCACATCAAAAGTTACGCCCTCCATGGGCTGATCACTCACCGGGATCATAGCAATGTTAAACGCATCTCATCATCAATATTATTAAACATATGCATAAAAACCTTGATACATCAGTCAATAGCTCAAAGACATTACAAAAACCTGCAATACAAGATTGGAGAAAAAGACAAGACATCCTATTGGGCTAGTATCCACAAAAAAAGGAAAGTTTCTAGGAAGATTTCATCCAAGCCATGTAACTGAGGTGATGAGGCTAGGGGATGTATAGACATGTGGGTGTAGTGTGGGCCAAGGATGCATAATGTTATTCGTGGGTGCCTTTGTAGAAGGCGAGCTGTACCTATGATGGATGCATTTTTTCCAAGCCCATTCTTGCCTTTATTCTTTTTCTTGCTTTATTCTTTTATTTGCTTTTTCTTCTTCTTTTTATTTTTTATTCAAGGGCTAACTAGAGGACACTGCCTTGGCATGGTGACCAGAGCTGATAGTGTTACCCAAAGGTACTTTCACAGAGATTAGAAGGTTGGCTCGTGATGAGACCCCCTTTACTTGGCCATGCAACCAAAGGTCACTGCCTTGGCGTGGTAACCAGATGGTGGCAATGTCATACTGTTAGGTACCCATGGACCTAATAGGCTGGCTCATGATGAGACCCCCTATCCTTTGAATAGGTCTTGTTTTTTTATTTTCTGGGTCCCTCTTGTTTCTTGCTGAGAGGCTTTTTACTGCCTTCTCAGGGATCCTTGGGCAAAGCATCTCAAGGTTTTATTTCTAGGATTTTTTCTTTTACCAACTGCTTTTACCTTCTGGGCCTTTAGCCCCTTCTTTCCACGAGATAAGGTGCAATCCTACAAACAGGTCAACCCAATGCCTGGACAAGGGGAATGGTATAGATGAGAGGGAGATAATATGAAACAGTGGTGCTATGGTAGGAGCAGACAATGACTTTTCAGAAATTCCTCCAGTGGAAAACCAAGATCTATGGGCACAGGCTTGCTAGGGCACCCAGTCAATCTCCCCGAGCATGGTCAAGTGGGCTAATGTAATATCCAAGAAGTTGTTAGAGATAAAAGGAATCAAATGCATATATTTAAAGGTTTCAATGATCAAAAGTGACACATACCATGATACCTGGACCAATTACCTCATGGAGCAAGAACCTCTTTTGATACAAGACCAAGCCGATGTTGATGGATGTTGCTGCTGCTAACAAGACAAAGTTGATGGAAGAAGAAAAGGATGGGCCCTCCGGGCCATGCTCAGGTCAATCCTGCTCTCGATACTCCATGTCTAGGACCTGTGGGCCTCGAGACATGATCTCCTAGTTATCCCCAAAAAAATGGGGATAACATCTGGCTCTAACTCGGGGACATGTTCTCACTGTAGAGTGCATGAGAACCTCAGAATATTTGGCATAACCTGCAGACCTGCTCAATCTCGATAGGGACATCAATAAAAAAAATGAGGTGGTAATTCCACCCCATCATACATATAGATACATAAATAAAGAAATCATAAATGCGAATATAAAGTGAAGTACTTACCTGTACTTACCTGTTGGCTAGATGTTGGTGTAGTCAAACAACCAGTGAATTCAATCCAACAACATCCCATGGTACCTACCTTTGTGCTTCATCATAAACTAAAATAGTGATAAGTCAAGCACAAAAATAACATGGGTTATAACATGTATCAGATCATCGAGAATCACAAAGTCTAACTCATGGAGGCGGGTGGGAGGGATAAAATTATGCTGAGTCAATATTGGAGGAAAGTACTCAACCCACTTCAAGAAGGGTTCATGAAAAGTCCAAGGTTCAGAACCCTGACTCAAAGGGTCGGCAAATTGGATACCTAGGACGTTCTCATACTCTCAGGTTTGGGAAGGGATTGACAAAGATGTATGAGATGACTAGCAAATCCTCAAGGGAAGATTTAATATCTAAGATGATAGACTGAAATCTGTAGTTTTCAACCAACCCTTGGATTCTCGGGTTTTCTTCAAAGGAAACTCAAAGCGGAAGATACAATTCCCAACTACACCTTTAATGAAATAGCAGGGTAAAGTAATAATAGGTGGTTGGATAAAAAGGTCACAATGATCCCTCTTTAGGCAAACAATGTTCTTACTCCCATCAAAAACCGAGCACAGTGGTGGTTGATAATCTTCTACATAGAATGAATCCATGTGCTCGAAGGAATACTCTTCAAAACACTCAAGGTAAGACCGAAAATCATCAGGAAAACATGGTATTAGGTCAACCTTGGGGATTTGAGGAGCATTGGTAAATATATCATCTCCCTGTTGCCACTGGTCAAAATCAAAGATAATCTGTTGTGATAACTATAAAGGCAACAGTTGGGAATGATTCTCAATATCATAAATGGGGTCCATACCAAAACCAATTACATCCCATTTACATCTTCCAACATGTATGAACTCATAAATATCAACTATGTCAGTATCAGTATCATAGCATGGAGGATTGAAAACACTCATATGATCATCCATATCCTCCTTTAAATCACGAGGTAGAAAATTATCAAAATTTTGGGGAGGAGAATAACTTACTATTTATTCTTGTGCAGGAGTTTCGAGGACTTTGGTGTTTCCAGCATGCGTTATTGTTTCATCCTCGTGGATTTCCCCTTTGTCTTCAAGAGTACATCAAGGAATATTTACTTCGTTCGGAGATTCCATTTCTCCTTTACTCTCTGAATCAAGGAACAAAGTATCATCGGAATCCTGAAAAGGGAAGCAACTAACCTCATCGTCTTGTTGTTGTGCAGGTGAAAAAAGCTTGTGGACTGCTTCATCAGGAGGAGGAGCACATGTTGATTTTTTATTGTCGTGTTCAGGTTTCATCTCCTCTGATGTGTTTTCAATGATCCCTTGCTCTTGGAAAACCTCATCAAGAGCTTTCCTCTTAGTTTTCTGTTGGTCAATAACTTGTTTCCCTTCTTCTTTAAAATCAGCAGTAGAAGTTTCAAGGGAAACTAACTTCTCCAAATTGAGAGTACCCGAGGTATTTTCATAATCATTTATTTCACTTCCTAGGGAAAAAACGTTTTTTGTTCTGGACAAGAAAATGTTTTCCTCAATTTGTAAGGCCATGTCAGCAGCTTCATGGAGTGTCTTTGGATTCCTTTTACTCAGGTGAAACCCCAAATGCACCAAGAGTGCATTGGTAAATAGATACACAAGGTCCTTATCCTCAGGGTAATGGCCCCTAGGAAGTTGGTACAACAAACCCTCAAATCTATTTCAGAAGTTCCAAACAGTCTCATTTTTAGCTTGTTTTGTGCATTGGAGTCTTTTTAGCAATGTTTGGATCTCTTCCAATTGTATGCCCCATTCTTTGAGAAAGACTTCTTCTAGCTGGTTCATGGAGGTGATGCTACAATCGGGAAGATCATCATACCATTTTTTAGCATTCCCGTGAAGAGTGGTGGGAAAAAATTTCATCACTACTTCCCATGAAGAGTGGTGGGAAAATTTTTCATCACTACATCTTCGGCATCATCATCGACAGGATGGAGTCCAAAATAAGAATAAAAATCATTCATATGAAAGTCATCTCTTTCCCCATCGCTACCAATGAATCTAGGGAGCCATCTTCCTTCTATCAGGGGCATTTGTCGTGGGTATCCCAGGATTTTTCTCATGTCTAAAGGCTTGTAATTCCCATGATCCCATTGTGAAGTCATTGTTGGCTTCGTCATCAATGGAGTCGCCAGGTAATTTTCTTGAAACTATCAAAAGATAAGGGAAACACCCTAGTGGAGTCTCCCAGTAAGCTTGTAAGATAAGGCATCTAGAGGCAAGGCTTACTGAAAAGTGTCATCTGAGGAGAATTGACTCAGTGTTCCCCAACAACGACGCCAAAAATTTTATCGTACAGTTTGTAGACACAAGAAAGGCTAAGGAGTAGTAGGTCAAACTAGAAAAACAGGAACCTTCCCCACCCAATGTCACCACAATGGGGAGGTTCTTTCTATTTAGGGAGGCTAGGCCCAGGGGAGACGTCCCCGGTAACCTGGAGTTTTGAAAGGGCAAAGGCTAACAGCACAAAGACAAAGTTCCCCTTCACAGATTACCGCCAATCAGATAGACCTGAATAAACAACCAATAATAGAGCATAACCAAAGAAAAGAAGAGCACCTTCTTGAGACAATACAACAAGGAAACTAATACGTGCAATCTTGGTTAAGACTTCATATAAATCAATGACTATTTGATATTAAATATGAGCAATTTGAAAGGTAAATGTTAACAAAGTCAATGTTTACAAAATAGCAATGGCATTAATATCACTTCATCAATAAATACTTGAATTATACGACATTCAATATAACAAATAACTTCTTAACTCAATTAATGCCTTCAACTACCATTCAATTACTCAAAAGTCAAATGTTGCTGCAATAAAGATGAAATATTCAATGATGACATCATCAACTTAGGGTTAATAAGTTATTGTTTCAATTTCAAGAGGTTTGAGAGTGTTTGGATCCAATTCTACTTCGACGCTGGAGGTCTTAGATCAGTGCCTTAGGGTTAATGGAGTCATAGGTGAAGAATGCAAAAGTTGAAGGAGGTGAGATTTTAAAGGACTAGAGGGATAAGTTTAAAAGTGCTGCTAAAGCAGGGCTCCAAAATCATAACCCTGGGGGAAAGAGGCTCACTCCGATGTTGCTAAGGCAAGGTCTCGTGCTCTCTCCTCCTTCCCGGAAAACAACTAGCTCAATGAAAAGAAAAGTCAAGACAAGAGGGTTTAAAGAGGGAGAGTGTGTCTAAGGCAAGGCTCTTTCATCAAACCCTAAAAGAAAAAGACCCTAGGTGTAGATAACATAGGCCTAGGACGTCCTCTTCCTCTTGAAATCAAAAGGTACAGCTAGCTTAAGGGAAGAAGAAAAAGGAGTGTAGTTATGGCTAGGCTCTCTTCTTCTTCTTCAATGGCTAAAAGTTTTTCTATCAGGGGACATGAGACAACGACCTACTTGTGTGTTTGTCCCCTAGGATTTTGATTCAGAAATATTTATAAATAGATGCAAGAAATTAAAATACAACCATTCAACCAATAAGTTTTGCAGAAAAATACTTACAAATCATCGATAAAATAATCATGCAAACCCTAGTTGTAACACCTTCCTTCAAGAAAAACACCATATAATGCCAAAAATATCTTCCTTCAACAAGTGCGCCTTCCTCAAATCAACCAATAACCCAAATAGGGTGCAAATTTCAGACCTCACCAAGTGGTGAGTGAAACATGATGATAAAATGAGAGTCAAAACCCTCAATATATAGTATATCAATGACCTAATTTTACTTTTTAGGTCATAAAAAAGGTCGACAAGGCCATAATACCAAAATAATACTGTGTTTATGTTAAATTGTGAAACTAAAACCCTAATTGAGCTACAAGGAGAGTAAAAGGCCCTTTAAGGGAGGCGTTAGCCCTTTCTAGGGAAAATGAGACATCCAGGAGCAAAATGTTAGTCCCCCTAGGGGCCTCTACAACATGCCACACGTGCCACTGTTGCTAAGTCTACCTCCAAAGGTGTCCATGAAGATGGATGATGTCATGGTGAAGATGGGGACGTCCTAAGCCTTTCAAGGATAGAGTTCCACTGAAAAGGGGTCATTCCCCCTAGGTCTAGTCATGTCAAGTGCCTCTGATGGAACATCCTCTTCCTCTTCGGTGCAAAAGCCCCGATCCATGTCCATCCTGTCTCTACCCCATGATGGGGTCTCATCATCCATGTGGTGGGCTCTTCAACCCCATGGAGGTCCTAACTGGTCATCTCCCCATGTGTACCGGTCCAAATGGTACCTGTTCGCCGGACATGGTCCTACACATCAAAAGCTACGCCCTCCATGGGCTCATCAGTCACCAAGATCATATAAATGTTAATCACATCTCATCATCAATATTATTAAACATATGCATAAAAACCCTGATACACCAGTCAATATCTCGAAGACATTACAAAAACCTGCAATACAAGATTGGAGAAAAAGACAAGACATACTATTAGGCTAGTATCCACAAGAAAAGGAAAGTTTCCAGGAAGATTTCATCCAAGCCATGTAAGTGAGGTGATGAGGCTAGGGGATATCCAGACATGTCGGTGTAGTGTGGGCCAAGGATGCATAATGTTATCTGTGGGTGCCTTTGTAGAAGGCGAGATGTACCCGTCATGGATGCATTTTTTCTAAGCCTGTTCTTGCCTTTATTCTTTTTCTTGCTTTATTCTTTTATTTTCTTTTTCTTCTTCTTCTTCTTTTTTATTCAAGGGATAACCAGAGGACACTGCCTTGGCATGGTGACCAAAGCTTCCAGTGTTACCCACAAGTAATTTCACAGAGATGAGAAGGTTGGCTCGTGATGAGACCCCCTTTCCCTTGGCCATGCAACCAAAGATCATTGCCCTGGCGTGGTAACCAGATGGTGACAATGTCATATTGTTAGGTACCCATGGACCTAATAGGCTGGCTCATGATGAGACCCCCTATCCTCTGACTAGGTCTTGTTTTGTTATTTTTCGGGTCCCTCTTGTTTCCTTATGAGAGGCTTTTTATTGCCTTCTCGGGGATCCCTGGGCAAAGCATCTCAAGGTTTTATTTCTTGGATTTTTTCTTTTACTAGCTGCTTTTACCTTTTGGGCCTTTAGCCCCTTCTTTCCACGAGATAAGGTGCAGTCCTACAAACAGGTCAACCCAATGCCCGGACAAGGGGAATGGGATAGATGACCGAGAGATAAGATGAAACAATGGTGCTATGGTAGGAGCGGATGATGAATTTTCAAAAATTCCCCCAGTGGCAAACCAAGACCTATGGGCACTGGCTTGCTAGGGCACCCTGTCAATCTTCCCAAGCATGGTCAAGTGGGCTAATGTAAGATCCAAGCAGTTGTTAGAGATAAAAGGAATCAGAAGAGGTTCTTTCTCCATGAGGTAATCGTNATTCCCCCAGTGGCAAACCAAGACCTATGGGCACTGGCTTGCTAGGGCACCCTGTCAATCTTCCCAAGCATGGTCAAGTGGGCTAATGTAAGATCCAAGCAGTTGTTAGAGATAAAAGGAATCAGATGCATATATTTAAAGGTTTCAATGATCAAAAGTGACACATACCATGATACCTGGGCCAATTACCTCATGGAGAAAGAACCTCTTCTGATACAAGACCAAGTTGATGGTGATGGATGTTGTTTCTGCTGACAAGACAAAGATGATGGAAGAAGAAAAGGATGGGCCCTTCGGGCCATGCTCAGGTCAATCCTGCTCTCGGTACTCCATGTCTAGGACCTGTGGGCCTCGAGACATGATCTCCTAGTTATCCCAAAAAAAACGGGGATAACATGATTGACAAGGTGTATGCTGACTTGGTTGGCTCAGGTTTAGGTTTGGGATGACAAACCTAGTGGTTCGGTTTGTAAATTCATAAAAACATTCATTTTTTTTTAATACCCCTCTATATATTTGTCTTTGACATTATTTTTCTATAGGCTAAACAATTCAGTTGTTGACGAAATTATAGACATAGATCGATTTGGCTATGTAGATTTCAAATATATAATTTAAAAAAAAAAATGTTATTTTTACTATTTTTAATCTATTTTTGTCTTCACATGTATCAAAATCCTAGAATACATACCTCTCTTATTTCTACTATAACTTTTTCTCGGATTAACCATTTCTCAAATGAGT
This sequence comes from Picea sitchensis, assembly GCA_010110895.2. Classification (NCBI taxonomy): domain Eukaryota; kingdom Viridiplantae; phylum Streptophyta; class Pinopsida; order Pinales; family Pinaceae; genus Picea; species Picea sitchensis. Next base: position 149,312 of record SNQJ01S0049050.1, on the reverse strand, counting down.
TATATGTGACACTAGAGGAGACCGATAATCTAAAAATAATATTTTTTTTATCATGTTAAGACCCTTTTATCCTGCATGAACAAAAGACATTGTAATTTCAGGAAATTTTCACTTTGATAACTTAAAAAAATATAAAATTAATATTAAAAATTTCCAAAAAATACACGGTAGAAGAAAAACGGGTTCTCTACAAGTATACAAGTTTTTGGAATGAAATTCCATCGTTAAGACACTCAACACTTGCACAAACGAAAACATATACCTAATATTTTGTTGGAAAAATAAGATACCATTGTTAGAAAAAATCAAATTTGACCTAGTTATTCACAATGTCTATGAATAAAAGTTGTATATTCAGAAAGCTAATTAAATTTCCTATGTTTCATCTTCTTATACCATATTCAAATTCATTATGTAAAAGTACCTTGAATAATCTCTCCAAGTTAACATATTGTTGTTTTTCCGGGTTTGCATTGCCACTAACACGTCATGAGAGACCAACATTAGCTTGCACCCACCCATACAAGGAACATAAGAAGAAAATAATAATACTAAGGACAGACAAACACACACACAAATCCATTTTTATCAACGAATGTAGATCAACAAGATGACATATACATTGGGTGTATCCGAATGTTTTTTATAGGGTGCATCAAACATAATATTATCCTTTCCCTATTCATAGATGACCTCAAAATCATAACCTTGTATTTTAGCTGTCTACTTTTGTTGCTCTTCAAAAGATGCTAATTAATTAGAAAAAAACATTTAAAACTAAATTGATTAGTCTTAACCTTGAAATGCATGCCCATTAATAAATATTGATACAATTTTTTACAACATGCAAACCTAACCAACATTTCCCACTTACATGTGGATTTTGTAATATCTCTTCCTTTGAGATGCTTACTTTCAAAGGAAATGGATTTATCCATATGAAATAAGATGCACCAAGTCTTATCCTTGAAGCATCACATTAAATGATGAAGACACCAAGTCTTATCCTTGAAGCATCACATTAAATGACGAAGATCTTATAAAATTTGGAATGGTGAAAACAAGTGTACACTGTGTGATTGTTTCCTTCATAGAGACAAAAGCATGGATGGCCTCATCACACCAATAAAATGAATTCTTTTTTAAAGGGGGCTTGCAATTTTCGTATAGTTGTGAACAAACCTTTTGTAGTATCCAGTGAAGCCTAAGAAGAATATTGATCATGTAATGTTTTAAGTTGTAATGTTTTAAGTCATGGAGCATGTTGTAATGGCTTTAATCTTTTATTTATCAACTTTGACTCAATATCGAGAGAATACATATCCTTATTATTCAACTTCGTGTTGACCAAATGAACACTTATATATTTTTGCATATAATTGATTCTTTTCTTAGATTTGAAGAAATAGAGTGTCTAGATGAGAGGCCTCAATATAATTTAGAATGTCATAATAAAATAATATAATGGGACCTCCACAAGTATTGCATGAAGATATTATTCATGAGGCTTTAGAAAGTAAGGGAGCATTACTCAAGTGGGATTTGGAATAATCATGAACTAGTTACTTGAGTGGGATTTGGAATAATCATGAACTAGTTAACTGAGTTTGGAATGTTGTTTTGGGAACATCCTTGTCTTGGATTCAAATATGATGATAACTAGATTGAAGATAAAGTTTGAAGAAGTAGACATCACCATGGATTTCATCTAGTATCACATTGATTACGAGAATCAAAAACTTGTTTTTGATTATAATTTTATTTAATTCCTCGTAATTAACACACAACCACCATGATTCATCGTTCTTTCAATGTACCAAGATGATAGGTGTAGAGAAGCCACTATGATTGGAAAAAATGACTCTTGCATCCAACAATTTTTCAATTAGGTGTTCAATCTCACTTTTATGCTAGTAAGGACAATGGTATGTCCTAATATTGGGAGGAATGATTCGTGGAAGTAAGGTGATGATGTGGCCATGGTCATGGTATGGAGAGTAGCTCAAAGGAAGCTCTTGAAATACATTATCACACTTATCCATGATTCTTGCAACTACAAATAAATAGTATTAGAATGACCATCACCATAAATTCTATATACATGGGAAATGACCCCAAGACTCTTTTATGTGTATTTTTTTCTATCCCACGAGAAAATATCACCCAATTGGGAGGACTATTAATCCTATTAAGTGTATCAGTGAGATCATGTTGTTGGACCTATAAGAATAATGCATCAAAATTCATATAAATAGTGTCAAGAGTGTAAAACTATTGGACACTAATAACAAATTCAATGTCACCTAACCCGGTAGAATACATGGGTAGAGATTTAATAATCATACATATTGAGTTTGACATTATGACATAAGTCTCCATGAAATTGTACCATCATTAACAATCATGACTTGGAAATTTTTGATAGAGTATGGAAAGAAATTGGGTTAAGAAACTAACTTATGTTCAATGAAGTTGTGGGTGCTTCCAGAATAAATGAGAACCATAGCACTCTAATTCTTGATGTAACCTTCCACTCTTAATGTTTTTGGGTGGAAATACCAACAAGTGGGTGCATGAAGACTGTGAATACTTTTGGTTCATGAAGATAGACTATTCAACATGTTTATGTCTTTGGTGCCATGTTAAGTCCCTAACCATCATTCATTATTAGTATATTAGTTATGGTTAGGCCAACTTAGTGGTAGGTTATATCATGCTCACTTGATCTCCTATTTATAATAAAGGAGATTCATTTGTATAGACATATTATCTTATTCATTGTGTATAAAGTAAGAGGGTTAAGGTAGGACCCTAATAAATTCTTCCTAATTGCTAATATATGTAAAAGTACAAATAATCTACGTGAGTAATGTTGTTCTACATGACATGTATGAACTCAATATTTATTCATAATTATAATATTTATTAATATTGAATGATTTTAAGAAGTACAAAATTCATCAATGAATCATTAAAGAGAAATTAAATGCATTGCATATACATTTAATGAAATTACATATACCCTAGATGAAAATTTTTTAGAGAAAAAAAAACTAACACAAATTCCGAGAATTAGATAAAAATTATTTGAAGTTCACTTTTGCATACAAAAATAATATTTTCCACTTATATTCTAATGTAAATTAACATTTAATTACTTTGATGAATTTCTTGTATAGGTTTATGTCTTAAGGTTTGTCACATTTATTACTTTTTAAAGGAAAAACTACGTGTTGCAATTGTGTTTCCATGCATTAAGGTATCTTTTACAGATCGTAAATTGGAAAAGTAATTATGCAATGCCCGTTTAATTATAGGTTTATGTCTTAAGGTTTGTCACATTTATTACTTTTTAAAGGAAAAACTACGTGTTGCAATTGTGTTTCCATGCATTAAGGTATCTTTTACAGATCGTAAATTGCAAAAGTAATTATGCAATGCCCGTTTAATTATAACTTGTTACATTACATCATTCTTAAATTTATTTGAATTTGGTAAGAATGTGGTAAAATGGCAAATCCAATATTTGACATTTAATAAGAGTTAGCTTTATATTAACATACAAGCTATATTCCATGCAGTAAAATAACCAATTAGCAATTTTTTTAAAAATGAGTTACCAAGTTTATGTAAGAAGAACAAATTTGAGTTACAATTAAATTCCTCAACTACATTAAATTTGAAAATTTGAATTAATGTGTTTAACCCATTCTTGTCCATTAATATTCCATGCTTCTTTTTAATTATTAATATGCCAATTCATAGTTATACTAATTAATATTAACAATGACTAATCTAAATAACTATCATTCTATCTTTTTTTATTTAACAATAATTAACCTAATTTAATTCTACATGGTTAACATAATGTTATAGCAAGATTTGTTTCATTCCATGCAACTTGTTCATAAGGTTTTTTCCATTTCCTTATGCAGACTTGAAGTCCCTTTTTGCAATTCCTAGAGCTAAAAATCATATTTTTCCACATATACGATCCTAACAGCTATACAACATGCATATATGCAGGTTACACCATTATAGCCCACGCACATTGGGTTTTGTGTCCAAAATGAAAAAATGGTGTCGGATTTCCATGTCACATCACGAGATCCATGATCCTTGACCCTCCATATACTGGAAACGTTCTGACTCGAACCTTCAGTTCCATTTGAAGGCTATAAATGGGCCATATCCAAGTCATGGAAGAAGGAGAAGAATTCAACGTTGAGAACAAAGTTACTTTGGAGAAATTATTCACTTCATATTGAGTCTGCATACCTTTGTCCTTTTAAGTTTGAACACATTGGTCAACCCCCAAGCTCTTCCCTCTTTGATGGAGAACCTCATTGTCTCTCTTATATGAGCTTGCCTTTGGTGGATTATTGAAGTGGTGGAGGCCCGGCTGGAAGGGACTTAGTTTCTCAGTTCTGATACGTGCCGACATGGAAGTTTGTCATTCATACACTTTTGTTGATCATATTTTAATAGAAATACTCTTTTCGCGTCCAATTAATGTCTTGCAAATATTTGAATTATTATTCCATGAGCATATTTCTTATGAATATTGATGGATTATGCTATTATATGTGCTAAATTTATATATTATCACCATATGCATGTGTACCTTGGTTGTTGATGACAAGTTGCAGGTATATATCTTTGAGTCAAGTGCTCAACGATGGTCTTCTTTGAACGTTCAGACGAGGTAGGCTCTTTATCTTGTCTTGTTAGTATCTTTGTTTATATAGCATACTTGAGACTAGAGTTTATTTCTACAATCATTCCGTCTGTTGTGGTTTACCCCATGCCATAGATTGATTTTCTTCGTAATAGAATTGGCAACAATATTGGGGAATGAATCGTCTTTTCGGGGTTTGGAGTGTTTTTCTTTTTAGATTTCTCTCGGTTAGGTCGAGTTTCATTGTCATCTAATTGCTTGACAACCTATTTTCATTTTGAATCTAAGTTTCTTGGCCTCATCCTTAACATGGCAGTGTTTTAATACACATACGAGATTTTTCCCTTGACAGATGCGTACATATGCGAGTTGTCATTCTATAGGGCGCGTACATACACGATATTTTCTTAAATAGTCGTGTACATCAATATGTTTTGCTTGATTTCCAAGTTTGGTGTTTGTTGGGTGAGTTTTGATGGTTGTTGAGTCTTGTTGGGTCTCTGTCATAATTGTTAAGTGCATGTAGAGTGATAGGAAACATTTCTTTGGTTGAATTTTCGAGCGGTTTTTCTTTCTCATCATCTTTTTCATTGATTGTCCTTACATCTTGGGATGGGTGTTTCCTTCTTGATATCCTGTTGGGTTTGTCTTTTTTTTCTTATAGTAGGGTCTATATATCAAGTTGTTGTTCATTCCTTGCATTTTCATTTCTTTATATTGAAAATACAAAAATATACTTTTTGCATTATGGCATTTGATCTTTTGGGTTCTTATTATTGATCTTGATACATGTATGGAAAGATTGCATCTTATTTGAAATTGCAGAGTTGAATTGAAAGTTGCATTTTGAAAAGCTTATCATTTTTTAGAAATGAAGTTTAGGACTTTGCATTATATTCATATTCATTTATTTTATTTTTTGAGTCATAGCATCATCAGTTTCGCGGACACATATTTTGAGTAAACAAAGCCACTAAAAGTAACACTGATTAATTTAAAATTGATTAGAAATGATTTTATTTTTCAAGGTGCACAAACTTGCTTAAGATATAGGGCTTTGGAGTAGGATCTTATGAGTAAATTTCTCCAAGGCTATTAAACTTAACATATGTGTCTGACTAAGGGAGTGGTGAAATCCATTGTATAATTGGTGACATTAGGAGGCTCCGCTCACATCGGAGTTAAGAACGAGGTCTCACAAGGTTGGTTGCAGAGATATCCCTCTAATACCTTCTTAGCGTTAGAGATATTTCTGGGGATCTATTCATATATGGGGGTCTTGCTAGTACCTTTACCTCTGTAGAGGTGGTGCTTTCGATATTTCGGGCTTTGTTACCCTAACCATACGGTGGACCTGACTTATGATTATTCGCTTGCGCATTGGTTATATCGTGGTGGATTTAGTTGCTTGACATATGTAGACACATAGGTTACTTGCAGGGTTTATTCCGTAGGTACCCTGAGTCAGATAAGGGTCAGACAACACACAACCTTTATGGAGTATTAACTCTCTTGGGGGATCTGAATGACTGCGTTGTTAAGCCCAAGAGGGCCCTTATAACTGATTCTGATACCTCTGATCTTTTGAAGGGAGTCTCAAGCCCCTCTTGGGAGAGGCATACCTACTTTAGTGAGGGAGGCCCCTTTCAACCACTTTATTTTGTTTGTGTGCATATTGGCCCTTTTTGTTTATTTTGGTGTGCTCTTTGATTGTTAGTTTGCCTTAGGATTTGTTTTATATCTCAAGTCATGAGTTATCATGGAGATAGAACCGCTTCCTCGCAGGTCTCTCTATTTGTTGAAGTTACCACCGCATCTTGAGTCTTTTCCTTCTAAAAGGAATAAAGTCATCAAACATGGTACAGACACATCCACCTACCAGACTTATGGTCATACAAGTATGAGTACTGAGTCAAGTCGAAAAGATACTGGGAGTCCTTCGACTCCCATACCTACCATAGTTAATGGAACTCCTTCTATGCATTCGACCACTACGGTCGTAGTACTGGAAGTTCCAGTCATCAGTCTTGTCCAACCTATGGTTTCTACTCAACCGATAGTGACGAAACCTTTTGGGTCCATTTTTGGTACACCTAGGTATAATACTTAGTCCATCCCTACAACCTCTAGCCCTTTGGTATAATTACCTTAACGATGATTCTATTCGTTTATGATTGTTTCAATGCACCCTCATGGGGGTTGCAGGGAAATGGTACATATAGATACTAGGCGAAACTTACGATAATTTTAATCATATGGTTTTAGTCTTCCTCAACCACTTCCAATTGCTAGTTTATTACGATGCCAACATAGAAATTCTGTGGGCCCTCTGCCAGGAAAAATCCACCCATATCTCAGATCACATCCAAGAGTGGCGTAGACATAAGAGGTTGATCAAAGACTACATTCCTCCAAAGTTCCTATTGGAATGGTTTCTTAAGTATTTACTGCCTTATATTTCGAAGGATTCCTCTACATCTAGGGTAACATATGAAGAGGAAGCGATTTTCAAAGCCCAGTAGTTAGATCTCATATATGCTCAGTCTGGGATGTTATACGAAATTATTCTTGACACACCAAGGTCAAGCTATGACCCTAGACAAAAGTATAGGCCTCATGTTGATGGCATTATAGGCTCCACAAATTTTAAATCTATAGACTTGGTGACAAGATAGTTGAAATATTTGTCTCTAAGACAATTTGTAGGATGAAAAGCTTCGTCTGTGTCCTCCATTCCCACTCAATCGGAGGATGTGCATTCTATACAGTCGTCGACCAACCCAAAAGGTAACCAACAAATAGGAGGGAATAAAAGGAAAGGATGTGGTAAAAATCATAAGGGTGGGAGGAATAATAATAATAAACCCAAGGAAAATGTTAACAATGATAGATCGAACAATAATGTTGGTGAGGGAAAGAAAGAGAAGCAGAAGGTGAAGTTTCCGTGCAAGCTTTGTACTGATGATATCCTTAACCACGTGTTCCCCAAACTCGAGGAAATTGAGAAGCTCTTATCTCTACCACCCACTATGTTGACTAATCGTTTACCACATAATCAACACATGGCCTCGAGCTCATCTAATGTTGGAAATACGATGAATGGGAATCAAAACCCCCTGGCGCATGAAGGTGACAATCTATGCATAAATATGGTCAAGTCTCATATTAATGTAGCCACTCGGTCTCGCAGTTACAATTCTTCATAGTTTGTTCTAGGTCTAGAGTCTCCACCTCCTCTGAAAACGTATTTACAAATCGAAACACCAAAGCCTCCACCTAGTATTCCGAAAGGAATACTCAAACACTCTACCCACAACCCTAATGCTAGAGATGCCCAAAACTACTATATTGTCGAAGATCTAGGTCAAACCCCTTGTGCGATGTCATCTTTGGTGGTACTCCAGACATGTCTTTCACATAAGAATGCCTTGTTATCTGCATTAGGATCTCTAGACCAGTGTGGATCTAAGGTTATCAAGTTTGAAGTTACGGATGTTCATCCTTGCTTGCCTTACCATGTGGCCTTCAAAATCCATGTGGATTACTCAAAGTATACCATCAAACGTAGTGTTATTGATGAACGCGTTGCAACGTGTGTGATGTCCCTAACTGTTGGAAAGTCATTGGCTGCAAAACTATCGTAGTTACTAATGTCAATCTATTTCAATACGTCCTTACTAGGCATATCATAGGGGGGGAATATAATAAATGGATTGTCATATTGCAAGTGTGGTGAGAAGAAATTATTCTACATAGATTGTGAAGAGGAAGAAGAATAAGAACAAGAACCATCTCAAGATGAAAACGTAGAAGCAATTTCGTCTGAAGAGTTGACTCCCACAATATCGTGTAATGCATTGGCT
>SNQJ01S0049050.1:107612-121021 GCA_010110895.2 Picea sitchensis | reverse complement strand
TTTACAACAATAATGTATCTCTAAAGTTCTACATTTATTTAACAAATATTCTAGATTATTAATTTAATATTCTAAATTAATAATCTTTTTATTCTAACTTTATAAACTATGATAATTGTATTTTGGATTATCTAACATACTTCACTTAACGTAGATTATAGTTTTATGTGGTTTGTTGTAACCGACTAAGTAGAGTTGTTTCCTATATAATGATGTAATCAATCTTCCTTGAATAATAAGAGATTGTGAGTGTAGCCTCACATGTGTGTGTTGTTTTATCATATTTCTAGCGTTAAAGATCCAGCTCTGTGAGACAAGATCCGATCTCGAATTTGATTTTGAAAAATCACCAACACTCCCCTATACAGTGTTAAAGAGCGTCGACACTCTCACACTTGCGAAATTAAAAATTCTAGAATCCTCACACACCCCATGTATGCATTCAAGAGCGCTGGGTGCTAGCACTCCCACCTCAACTCTCCTAGAGAGTTGCATGCTCATATCCACACTCCGCCTTCCATATTTAAGAAGCACTAGCGCTCCCCTTCTATCCTTCGAAGAGCGCCGACCATTTTTTGTTTTGAGCGTGAGTTGTTTGGGGCGGATCCGTGAGGTTCAAGCAAATCGTGTTAAAGTGTGAGTGGGTTTGAAGCTAGGCTTCATATAGTGAGGGCCATTGTTATTGGTGTATTGGTGCGATGAGCATGGACACCAAATCGTGAATGGTGTTATATGCATTGCTAGCGTGGAGAAGCGGACTCGGATCCGTCAATCAAAATTAAAGTGTGAAGAGAGGGTCGTGAGAAAATCGGTGGATCCTGCATTCGTTGAAAATTGCATGGAAGAGTCCACAATTTTCAAGATATTACGAGCGTAAGCATGAATTTGTATATGCCACGATTTTCTTGCACAATTTTTTATTTTAAAAGGGGATTAATGGATGGCACAATTTCTTATGCACATGAAGGATCATAAATCGTGAAGTGGATGTTTAAATGTGGATGTATGTATTAAAAAAGAAGAAGGGTTTCTTTTTAAGGAATTTTTAATTTTTTTTATATATATACATGAAGTGGTGTTGAGGTTTCTTTTGAGGATGAGCTTTTTTTATGCCTGGAGTGGTGTTAAGGTTTCCTTTTTTTTTTTTTTTAATTTATACTTTTTTTTTAAAAACTGAGAGCCAAGGTAGAGACGGATCGATGGATCCGAAGGCAAAGCAATGGACTGATCAACACTTGAGGAAAGTTGCATATTTTTGGTGATTCACCATTGTTGATACAAGGATCCATTGTCTGGTTGACGAGCATACATTTGCAGAGATGGTGAATCCTCTAGCAGAGACCTACCTCAACGAAGCCAACAAATTAGATGGCTCAAATTTCATTAACTGGAAATTCAAGATGTCGAACTTGATGGATGGCTATGGTGCGTGGAACATTGCGAAGGGAACTGAAGTGAAACCTGATGCGGCTGTAGGTGCGACAGCAACACAAATCCAAGATTGGGAGAAGCGCGAAAACAAGACAAAGGTATTGTTGTGTATGTCTGTTAAAGATAGCATAATTCCACATATTAGAGAAGCTAACACTTCTGCTGAAACGTGGACATCACTTAAAGTCTTGTATGAAACTAGCAATATGAATCACATTCTGTTCCTGAAAACTAAATTGCTAGGCATTAAGAAGGATGGAAATGAATCTGTTAGTTCATTTTTGGGTCATATTAAAGAGGTGAAAGACAAGCTAGGAAATATAGGTGAAACTGTTTCCAACACTGATCTGGTCAGTATTACCTTAAATGGTATGCTATAAGATTATCATATGTTCATTACAGGTTTCGCAGCAAGGGAGAAACGTCCTACGTTTGAATAACTAATAGGTATTTTGCTGCAAGAGGAAGAGAGGCATGGGAATCTGAAGCCTCAGAATAAAGATTTGGCACTGTGGTCAAATAAGAGATCCGTGAGAGGGAGATCAGGAGAAAGACGTAGAGGAGGCAGTTCATCGCAGAGAAGACAATCCCTAAGGTCGAATCAAGGTATGCAATCTAACAGGACTGAGTCAAAGAGTTGTTTTTATTGTGGTCGACGTGAACATATTATTAGAGACTGTCATACGAAGAAGAGTGATGAGGCTAGGAATAAACCTAGAACACATCCATGTCTTTATGAAAAAAAATATTCAAATCATGATCTCATATTATTTATTGCTAGTGATGATATTGATGAAGCCCCAAATTTTGATTCATAGGATTTTAGGCTGTTTGTGTCTAACATTGTTTTATCTGCTGAAACGGATGATTTTGATGCCTGGTTTGTGGATTCTGGAGCATCAACACATATGACATGTAATAAGATGTGGTACACTAATTTTAAGGAAACACAGAATGGAGTCAGCATATATCTTGGAGATGACCACGCTCATTAGATCAAGGGATACAAAGACATTCATGTGACATTGACGAATGGTATTTTTCATCACATTCGTAATGTGGTGTATGTGCCAGGGATAAAGAAAAATTTGATCTATGTGTCCACCATTACAGATCAGAACTTGAAGGTTAAATTCTTCAAGAATTATTGCATAGTGAAGGATCTGCTGGACCAATTCAAAACTGTTGCAACAGGAGTCAGAGCAGGAGGCCTATACAAACTTGATGTTACCAGCAAAGCACATCAGGCACTGACTTCTGCAACTATGCCAACAAAGAGTCTTTGGCATCAAAGGTATGGCCACATCAATCATCCTGATTTATTGTTATTACAAAAACAAAATATGGTTGAAGGACTCCCCATGTTAAATAATGAAAATGTTGCTTGTGATGGATGTGCATTAGGAAAGAGGCACATAGATGAATTCCCCTCTAATCCTGATAGGAAAAATAGAGATGTTTTAGATCTTGTGAATAGTAATGTTTGCGGGCCTATGCAGACTAGGTGTTTAGGAGGTACATTTTACTTTCTATTATTTATTGATGATTGCACGAGATACACATGGGTTTACTTCCTTAGAAGAAAAAGTGATGTTTTCGAGTACTTTAAGGAATTCAGAACCATGGTGGAAAAGAAGATAGGAAAATCCATCAAAATCCTCCATTTAGATCAAGGGGGAGAGTATAAATCATGGGACTTCATCAAATATTGGAAAGATCATGGAATAGTACATCAGTTTACAGTACCCACACTCCACAGCAGAACGAAGTCGTTGAAAGGAAAAACAAAACTCTGGTAGAGTGTGCACGCAGTATGATGAAAGATAGGAATCTCTCAAATGCATTTTGGGTTGAAGCCATAAATACTGCAGTTTATTTAAAGAATAGAAGTCCAACAAGGTGTCTTGATAATGTTACTCCTTTCGAAGCCTTGTATGGTTCCAAACCTGCATTTCATAATTTGAAAGTATTTGGGTGTAAGGCTTTTGCACATATTCCAAAGGAGAATAGGAAGAAATTAGATGTTAAAGACATTAAATGTGTTTTCATTGGGTATTGTTCTAAATTCAAAGCATACAAACTGTTTGATCCTTCTACTCACAAAGTATTTACGAGTAGAGATGTACTTTTCCATGAGTAGGAAGCAGGAAATCATGAAAACAATAGTCATGAGGAATGACATAGACTTCTTGATGAAGGATTTAATGAAGAGAAACAACAACCATCATAGCAGTAGCCACCACAGCAGCAGCCACAACCGCAGTGACAACAACAACAACAACAACAAGGACTCAGTGATATGGACACTTCAAGCAGTCATAGTTCACATAGAGGCGAAGAGATATATTCACAAAGTGGGGAGGAAGATAATCAATTGAGAAGATATTCACGACAGGTTCGGCTCCCTAAGAGGTATAGAGACTATGTCCTAATGAGTAGTATTTCAAATGTCATAGAACCCATGAGTTTTGATGAAGCTAATGAACATGATGAATGGTGAAATGCAATGGAAGAAGAATACGAATCTATAATGAAAACTAATACTTGGGAATTGACTAAATTGCCTAAACATAAGAAGCCCATCGGATGCAAATGGATATACAAACACAAGTTTAAATCAGATGGCAGTATAGACAAATATAAATCTAGATTGGTTGCAAAGGGGTATTCACAAACATAAGGTATTGATTATGCTGAAACATTTGCACCAATAGATAAATTGAATACTATCAGATTGTTAATTGCTTTAGCTACAAAGTATCATTGAAATCTACACCAGTTAGATGTTAAATCTTCATTTTTGAATGGTGAGTTAAAGGAGGAAGTTTACGTTACTCAACCTGAAGGGTTTGTGGAACAAGGGCAAGAACACTTAGTGTGTAAGTTAAAGAAAGCATTGTATGGACTAAAATAGGCACCTAGGTCATGGTATGAGAAGATAGACTCTTTCTTTCTTCAACAGGGTTTTATGAGAAGCAAGAGTGATCCAAATCTGTATACCAAATTTGATGAACAAGGGTATATGGTATTGATTTCCTTATATGTTGATGATTTAATAATTACAGGAAATGCAGGGAAATTAATTGATGAAATCAAGGAGCATTTGTCACAAGTTTTTGAGAAATATCTTAGTGAGTTACACTACTGCACAGGTCTTGAAGTTTGGAGAAATGCAGGAAAAAATTTTACACATGGAAAATTGATTATTAAATGCAATCTCATTCATATTCTAACTTGGTCGTATTGGTTACAACCAACGTTGGATTATAGGATCTGAAATCCTAATCATGGAAGAATTCGTTGTCACCAATTTCCAACAATCTCCACCTTGACAACAATTAACCTGATACCTTTCTCCTTCCTTTTGTTCATCACATTTTCTGTAAACCAAGAGAAACCAAGCACCATCGTAGCTTCTCTAACAGTATTGGTTTTGTGAACATGTCTACACAGTTCTCTGATGTATGCAATTTCTCAAGAGAGACTCCACATTCATCGATGACCTGTCTTACAAAATGGTACTTGATAGGTATATATTTTGTTTTACTGTGGTAGGCTAGATTCTTAGCCAAGTGAATAACACACTGGCAAATTTGGGTCATTTTGTGACGGCTATTTCGACGCTCTTGCGACATTATGTCATGGATATTGCGACGAATCTTGAGTCCCTTAAACATCGTATCATAGGACGTGGCAATTTCAACGAACTTGAATTATCGTCGCAAGCATGACGACCTTAGGGAACTTTTCACAATTGCAACATAAAAAGAAATATCATCGCCAATATGACAATATAGACAATCTAAGTGAAACCAACATGTCGTAGCAATTGCAACGACATTGCAACGACAATTTTTGTTGTTTATATAGCAAATGTGTCGTAAGAATTTTGTTGTCGTCACACTTGCGACGACAACGTTGCATTGTTTTTATTGCACATCCATCACAGGTATGCCAACATTTCGTTGTTTATATAGAAAATGTGTCACAACATTTTTGTTGTCATCGCACTTGCAACGACAACATTTCATTGTTTTTATTGCACATCCATCGCAGGTATGTCAACATTTCGTTGTTTATATAGAAAATGTGTCACAACATTTCATTATTTTTATTGCACATCCGTCACAGGTATATTATTGTCGTCAAAATTGCGATGACAATTATTATTTAAAAAAATAAATTTAGGTTGCAATTTTAATATTAATATTACCATATTAATAACTTTCAATAGAAAACATTGACATTAATTATTATTTATATTAATAACTTCTTTTGATTGAAAATTTCTAAAGGTTCATGTGCTCAATCGTTGGTTGTAGTGAGAGATTCAAATACAATCATTAACCATATGGAATTCATTGTGCACTAAAATAGTCTCATTCAAGGTTACATATAAAATAAATAATGCAATATAGAAGATGAAAAAATACTCAAAGAAAATGTGTCTAAACTGAAATATGTGCTCGAGTGGTACAACAACTATTTGATAATACTTATTTCAATAGGTCAATGAAAATGTATGGCTTTGATGTAAGAGTTTCACATGGTGTATTTTACAAACAAAAAACACAATCCTAAGGCTCTAACACAACTCAATTGACCTTCACTCAAATAGTTAAATAGTAATTAGGCCTTCAAAGTGCTTCAATGTATGGTGATGCAACCCAACATAGAAAACACATGAAGGCATGAGAGGCACTATGATTCCACTATAGGGGAAGATGAAAGGGGACCTATGGGAAAATAAATCCTCTATCTCCAAGGTCATTCTTAGAACTCATATTCTTCTACAATGTGCTTTAAATAAAGCCATATACCTTCTTTGACTTTTCAACCAATCCTTGAATCTATGTAAGAGGTTGGTGGGGAAAGTCTTTTCACATAATAATGGGAGCATGGGTTGAGTACAATCTTCATGCCATGGGAAGTGTAAGAGTCCTACATTCTGCTAGTTATAGGTAATGTCATCTATCATTTCCACCAATGATATCATTATCATTGACTCTAACATTGTGGGAAGCACTCTAACATTAATTCTCTACATATTTCATGTTTTATTCTCCACTTCCAACCCATACCAATTTGGAAATTAACCAAAAGCAACATCAAGAAGAGGAAAATTGTAGACTTTGGATGAAATATGATGGTTGTAGGTGAGCATATAGGATAGGGAAGATAACAATTCATAATTCACTATCCATTATATACTCTTTATATCCTTGAGAGACAAATATAGTTCTTTTAGGAAATTCTTAGAAATAATACAATAGATCAAGCTCTTTCTATCCACACTAAAAAGAACTAGAGAGAATAATATATCTAAGGGACCATGAAGTACATAAATTGAATATATTCCTTATGTTGCATGTTGTAGTGCAAGAGAGTTCCATATCTATCACAGGATACTCTGATCGAGGTGTGGATGCATGCTGGTGCATGTCATGGATCCTATATAAATGAGGTGTGGAAGATGGAGAAGTAAATAATTCTCTAGCAGCTATATGACCTCCCGCATCAGGACTCTGTAATGTCTCTTTAGTGCCACTACTACCAACACCGGGCTGAACAGGCTCCAAATATTCCTTTATAAAAAATAATACGTTTTTTCGTGAGATAATGTAAAAGTTAAAGAACAAAGTATCATAATTGAACATATGAGTGCATTAAAAAAAAATAAAAAAATTATGGTTATTACCTTATATGTGTTAAGTTGTGACATAAGGAGCTTGGTCTTTTCTTTGATGTCCAGAGTTTGTTCTGGACGATCTAACAAGATAACAAGTTCCTTGTTAGCTTTAATGATAATTTTTTTTAATAAGAGCATGGGATCAACACAAGAATATAACTCCTCCTCATCAGTGGAATCATGATCCACATGGCCTGTTGACTACATATAATTTCAGCAAAAACAATGTTATTTCAATAAAATTATATAAGCAAATAATAAAAAAAAACGTAAAATGAAAGTGGAAATTGATAATCATTTACATGTTCTACGACTTGCCCTTTTCCACGATCATCCTGCCACATTATAATATAATTAGAACCCCCAAATATTTAAAAAATTGTTAATGATAACAAAAAAACAATGATAAAGATAATATTTACAACAATGTTAAAGATAATAAAAAAATATAATGCAATAAGTAGAGGTTTCTTAAAGAGGTGTTGCATAAGAAACTGCACACTATTAGTCAATGTTTCTATTCGATTCAAATGGTAATCCACTAATAAATCTTTCCTGAGAGCTATCTTTTTTTATTGCGCACAGGACTACCCGATTCTAATCTCCTATTTTATAAAACCAAAGATAAATATAATGCACTAAACTCATTAATCACCATTGTAGAGAAGTACCTAAAATCATCCTAGGTAAAGCTTGGAAATGAGTTTCATGAGGATGACCAACTTTCTCTTTGATCCCATGATCCACTTATACATAAGTTGTAGATCCGAAGAATAAGCCTAGTGATGAAATCCTTGAAGACAATGTTGTATTTATTCATATAGAATATCTCCATGGTGAAAATCGTGGTGAAAATTCTATTGAAGATAATGTACTTCCTCTTGTTCAAACACATTTTGATGATAGCACACCCTTGCATGAGGAGGATATCCAAGCATCCACTACACCCTACATCAAAGTCAAGGGTTTGGTGATCTATCCACCTTTTCAATTTTTTGAATTTGATGATGGATCCATTGATGATTTGAAGAGGATAGAGCTTGTAGATGTATTGCAACAACATGCAAAATTGTTGATGTATTGCAGAAATATTTTTGGGACAACAACATGCACAATTGTTGATGTATTGCAGAAATTTAGCATTCTAATGACAACATCAAACCCCAGAGCATGAGATCATTTGTTTTCCCAAATCTGATTTTTAATGGCATGCATCATTAGATGGCAGTGAAAAGGGGCAACAAACATTTTGTGGTTTTATCTTCAAAATTCTTTCTAAAACCTTTTTTCTAGACTCTATGACAAATGATTTGTATGGAAACAAAGGAGGACAAATATTGAAACTTGTACATCAATGTTTGGAGAGAGATTTTTTAGTACATAGAGGTGATTCATGGATAAATGATTTCCTACCCTATTTATATGTTGAAGATGATGACTATAACAACATAATATAATATTAGATAGATCAAGGATGTAGCAACACACACCAATCTTAGTGTGATCTTGGTATTTTATTTTCTCTTGAAGAGCTCACCTCAATTTTCAACCATATAGTGACAAAGATTCCAGAAAATGCTTGCATAAAGTTTGATGTAGCTTTGTTTTAGTTTGTTTCCAAACACAAGGGGATATCTCTTGCATTCAATGAGATGACATGATTTTTGCATCAGCTCTTCGATTTCACTTAGATTTTTCATCTTCTTGTTGTCGAGTATGGTAGGAAGAATACACTTGTTTTTCATAAGCAATAGATTTCATTTATGCTCTCTTTGTCATTTTGTGCTCATGCATTTATTTGTAGTGCCCCTTAAGAATGGTTAGTTAGATGGACATTCTCAAGTTTTTTTAATGAATTGGGATTGAAGAAATATTGTATTATGTGGAGGGGATGTGAAGATTTTGATCCATTCCATCATGGGTACCCAACCTGTTGAATCACCTTCCATGTACAATAGAGATTCTAGAGTTCTCTCACACCCCACAAAGGAGTGCAATGCCCAGGTGGAGCTAGTTACTACCCCCTAAAAATGTGGGTGTCATCCGAGCACAACAAAACATCCTTAGACTTCAATGGCAATTACAAGTTGTGGAGGCTATGCACTTTATTCCATCTTTCCATAGCACCATTCATCGTCCAAGGTGTGGAGAAATATGGTTGTCTTGTTGGAGGATGTTCTAGAGGAAAATTTCACCAAGAGATTCCATTTTTGTAGACTTGGCACATTTGAGGCATGGATACATGGATTTCGTTACATTTTTGTTGCATCATTGATGAAGAGCCTTGTTCCAAAGATTGAAACCAAGGCCCGAAACCCATGGCTAAATGAAGCACTATGTAGAAGATGAATGCCACACTTCAATAGGTTTCTAAATCATGACATACGGTAAGAACAAACCAAAAATACAAAAAAAATACCTACAATGGAGAAAGTTCAGAGTAAGGCAAGTGAAAAAAAAAGAGCTAATGGAGGAACATATTTCTTGAAATTGTTCCATGTGGAATTAGAAAGTATCTCTATGGTCAAACAAGGTCCACTAGAGGCATAACACATGCTTCATTGACATTGTGGCTACAAAAGAAGGAAATAAATGACCTTAATGGATGACTACTTAAGCAAAAAGAAGGTAAAATTCACTTGGAAGGACAAATTTTGATGTTATATTTGATGATGATGAGGTCATCCCTAGTAGGAGGGGATCCAAATGAAAGAAAATTTAATTAATAGAAACAACTTTAAGTTATTTTTAGGTTGGTCCTAACCTAAAGTCACAATTAAACATTGTTTTAAGTTTGTACAGGTTCACCCTAACCCAATGAAAAAAAGAGTGTAAGTGCCACATCAAAGAAGAATTAGAACATTTTATGTTGAGCACTCATTCAAAGAGTGGAAGAGGGTGCACTAGGATTTATAGGACCCTTGGGAGGTGCACCCTAGAATTAGGAACCTCCACATGGCACGTTGAATATTGGTCAAACCCTAAAGGGGGTTTATGGAGGAGTGCTCTAATTAGGGCTTGTTCAAGGTAGAAACCTATACATAGAAAATAATTTAAGTGGATAGAATCATGGTTGGAATTGTGGGAATTCCCCTCCATGCTTAGTTGAATATAGTTTGGAAGGAAGGAGTGAAGGGGCACTTAGATGCCATTATCCAAATAATGAAATGGAAAAAATCCTCCAACCAACACCTGAACTATCTCAACCCAACACAACTGCTATGTAGAAATCCTTCACATCTAGGTTCATGTAGCAATCTCTCTACCTTCTTGTTGTTGCCACCTAGCTTGTTAAAAATATGAGACTATTAGAATTCTGGTAAAAGAATAGTTCATGTCAGAAAAAATCAATTATGAGTGTAGGGGTGTTCAAAGATTATACTAGATGAGAATAAAGCTATGAGGAATGGCCAATCTGGATACCGATCTTTATTTCCTAAATGAGCAATGTATTAATGAAGAGCTTTGTGTACATTTAAAACTGTAAAATTCCCACTCAATTATTTTTGGTCTTTTTCTTGGTTTTACTGTGTTGGCCTTTCGTCAAACAATTTGCCATTGAAATGTTTATAGAGGTTGTTATGAATTTACTCATTGTTGTAGCAATTTTATATGAATTCCTGAGTGTGGAATTTTGACAAACACTTGGACCGTAGGATATTTCACACTATTTGACTGCCCAATTTGAAGTTATGTTATTTTAGATGGATTCTTGAAGTGTTTTAAATGGTTGGCATAGATTTCATGTTATCCCTCTGATAACATTGTGACCAGGAAAACCCTAGGAACAAAAGTTCAAATTCGAATATGCCCTAACTCAAATCTACAGAATATCTAATTCAAACATGGTGCCCTAGATCGAATATATAGAATATATCATTCAAATGATGATGCATGTGTTCCCTAGACTTTTCAGAATGAAAATTTTGAAAAGGACAGAGTGAGGAAAATTTACCAGAATGGAAGTCATTGTTGCTCTAGTTCGTTTCTTTGTCGCTCTTTGTCTCTCTGGCTCCTTGCTGGGGTCACCGCGTCTCTTGCTGGGGTCTCTGTCTGCCTTTGTGGATTGGGATGAATGTGAATGGGGCAAGTTTAAGGATGAATGCAAATGGGGGCGAGTTTAGGGATGAATGTGAATGGGGTCGGGATGAATGCGAATGGGGTGAGTTCAAATGATAATGGAATGGTTGAGTTCAAATGTGAATGGGGTCGGGATGAATGTGAATGGGGCGAGTTCAAATGATAATGGGATGGTTGAGTTCAAATGTGAATGGGGTCTGCCGAATGGGGTTGGGATGAATGCGAATGGGGCGAGTTCGAATGCAAATGGGATGGGTCGAGTTTGAAAGGGATAGCTACGAATGTGAATGGGGTTAGGGGTCGGGTTCTGTTCGACTGTGCGAATGCGAATGGGATTAGGCCGGTTGGGTTTTGTTCGACTGTTACATATATATGTTATATATGTAACATACATATAACATATATATGTTTACAATATATAAAATATTTTCATTTTATAAATATTTTTTATATTTTATATAATATATATATTTTCATTTTATAAATATTTTTTATATTATATGCCATATTTTATATAATATGTTATATGAATGTATTATATAATATATAGTTTTTGTTCATGATATCAACATGTGCCCCTGGTGCAGATCTTGGTGGTAGTAGAAAATATTCAAATGAGAACTTTGAAGAGTGAAGTGGGGAAATGTTCCATGTGAACATCACTTGGACATGGACGGTTAGTTGATCCTAAGAGATGGGGAATCCTTGTATCAAGGGTGCACTCTGCATGAACATCGAAACAAAATTGGGTTAATATTCCTGAATCAGGACATGGTGGTGGACGACAATGTTAGGATGAAACAAGGAGTATAGGTTACAAACATTATGATCTTAGACAAGGATGGAGCACAAAAATACATCTGGAAATAGGAGATCACTCTCTAACTAATATGTTATTGGATGATGGTTCCATAGTAAACAATATGATGAAGGATACATGGCGAAAATTAGAGAAATCAAAATTGAGGCCACTATAGTTGTTGGTTGACAATAAAATCCATCAATCACTTCGACAAGGTGATCAATGAACATTTCATATTGAATTCATTCAATAGATTCCAAGGATCACAACGACAGTATCTGTTGGACTATTAATGATTTCAATTCCATATGGAAATAGAAGATCTCACTCTACCCAATTTAATAATATTAGATGTTGATTATAGAATAATCATTATGATGGAGACAAAAATAATTAGAGAAACCAAAATTGAGACCACCATAGTTTTGATTAAGGATGATATATCCTACTAGAATAGACCCTTTGGAATATTAACAACGTGAGTACGCATATATGTAAATGTATTTATGATAGATTTCATAGCAATTAAAACACATGGAAAATTAAGAACACGTGATGCCTTACTAGGAAGGTCACACCTAGAAGGAGAAATAATCATTGATGATTAGTGAGCCAACACAATTGCATTAAAAAAAGGGAGAATATTGAATAATTATTGATTTAATAAGTTTCAATAGTGAATGAGGAGTTGGCTATTTCTAGTGAATCCTCTAGAAGTAGGCAAGATGAACTATATGAATGCAAAGGGAAAGGGAAGTATAACTAGAGGATTGCTTAGAGGAAATAAATCATTTGATAGTGGATCATTGTAGCATTGGAAGATGGATAATCTAAGTTTTATGTTTCTATAATATAGAATCAAAACTAATAACTAAACCCAAAGGGAAAAATCCACTCAAGTGAATGATGAGAAGGAAAAATACCCATCACACTTGACCAATGTTACCACTGGTAAATGTAAAATTCAATGAAGGTATCCCATGACCATACTAACTAAGGTTTTCTTAAATACAAGGAACGTATACCCACTCAAAAATTTGATGTAGAAATGAAGAATGAACCTCAACACATCATAATGGGAATTGAGTGGAGGATAGAATTTCTAGCCAAGCAATTAACATATTTAAGAATAGAAAGAATTATTTGCATGGTCCTATAAATATGAAAGTTAACCTGTTGTTCAGTAGGGTAGCGGGGGAAGTTATCCACCCCAAAATATGGAAGCTAAGTCCAAGGCCCCAAGGGGACAAAGGTTGAATTCTAATTTGGTGGGAATACTCCATTAGAAAATCCGTTTCCTTTCTTAGATGTTATGGTAGATAGTTGAAGACATTTAGAAGAATAAAATACAAGGCAATATTGGAAGAGCTCGAGGAAATTTCAATAATGCCTCAGCTTATCCCCTCA
>SNQJ01S0049050.1:90756-107525 GCA_010110895.2 Picea sitchensis | reverse complement strand
ATGTGAGAATCCTACTATGATATTTTTCAAAGATCTAACATCCAAGGAATTCGTGAAGCATATTAAGGCCCTCAAAATAAAAAACAATAGAATCATTGACCAGGGGAACATTGAAAAGGAGTTTTTTAATCATTACAAACTGGTTTTTCAATCTCAAGGAATTATAACAAAGGAAATAAAGTTGTATATGCAAACTTGTGTTGATGTAGTCCCAAGAAAGTCGATGCAAAAGGAATAATGGGTATGTGATCAAAGGCTTATAATGTTGGTTGAATTAATGACTACCCTCGAAGAGATGGTTGATGATCAATTTCTCACATGAGACTACTTTCCACTCTAGCCGTTGAGGATTCCCTTTTGCACTAACCTTTTATGTGATGGTTATTGAAACCCTTAAATACCTCATCCAAAAACAATGTCTCGGTGTATTATCCGAGGCTTGCAAATGGAAAATTTGTATATGACTCCTTCCTTACTATCCTAGAAGATAAACAATCACTAGACAATAACATGGTTTTCTTGCAATTTTTTTACAAATCCTTGAGAAGCAAAACCCAATATCAATGGCCTCTACTCCATCCTTCGAGGGAGGACAAGGTTCCCCAATTAACTCTTCTAGGAAGACTATATCAATATTTTTTTAAGTCAATGGTTGTTGATTTTCCTTAGCAAGAGAAGCTTCATCATTTGACATTGGTTGCTTAGGAAAATTCCAATTTTTTAATTTGGATTTGGTCCCTTTTTCCCTTGAAGGATGAGCTCATGCATGGAGATAAATATCATGTAGATGTCTTGTAAGTTGATGAATTCAACACTAGAATGTTGTGTTCTCATAATTCAATACCTGAATCCACCTAAAACTTTCATTTGAGGGTCATTTTATCTGGAAGACTCTTACTCAGGTCTATTTCAACATAGATGTAGTTGTATGTACACAATCTCTTTATAAATCTCCAAAATTGTTTTTATGTAACTGCCTAAAGTATTCTCAATATCCTCAAAAATTGATATAATATACCATTAAGAATGAAATGGAAAATTTGGGAGGTGTACCCAAAGTGTCATTCTAGTGATTGACATAGAATTAGGATCAAAATTTGGAAATCAAGGAGATATAAAAATCCCCACTCTTCCCCAAAACCAGGGACCCTCCTCTAAAACTTGCTTATAAGCAACATGATCGAAAATATGAATTAAAAAAACACCTTTAGAGCAGAGAGGAATCTCATAATTCTTTTTCCATATTGAGTGGATCCACTGGTACAACGTCGATGAAGGAGTCCACTAACCATTAAACCATTAAATATGCAAATGACAAGTTTTTTGGAGATGAGTGATCTCCAACTATGTGATCTCCATCGATGTCACAACTTTATATTTTTCCATGATATATGTATAGGCAAAGGAGATATTGAAGCATTTTTTTGTAGTTGAAGACTTCTTTTAACCAACTCCTTAAAGGACATTTGTTTGGAAGTTGAAAGAACCTCATGTTATAACATTATTTGGTTGCCAGTGACCATGGATTCCTTGTTTCCCAAGATATTAGCCATTGAATATCTTTGATCCACATGAAACATATGTTAAATTGTTTTTTTACCTCATACCCACATTCTTCCTTTGAGAAATGCACTGGTACCCATGTGTTTCCTTTAAGAAAGGCAGGGTGTCTTCCAAAAATTGTAAAAAGTAAAAATCAACATTAATTATGCACTCCTAAGCGGAGTTTACGAGATCTGTGTAACTGTACAACCCTAATTATTATTGCCAACAAACTTAACCAACTTGTGATAGTATAAATTGGGTTCAAATGTTGGAGAAAAGGAACCAACCATTCTAGTACCCTTATGCTGGAGCATTATCATGAGAATTTAGCCTTGGATTTTTATGACTAATTCCTTTTGTAGAAACCCTTGTTTTTGGGATTGACTCTCTTACTTAGACTCTGGGATCTAAATCCTTGTTGATTTTCCAATGCACATATGGCAAGGAGTTTGAAGCAGAGTTGAAGTATATATGCAGTCCAAGTAGGAGGAACCTGAACTCTACTAACAAAGGTGCCAACAACATATAATGTTGAAGCACTTCTTTGAAATTTAGAGATCAATATTATTTTAGAGATCAACCACTTTGCAATGCATCAAAATTTTATTTGCAATGCTCAGAGAGGACCAAGGAGGGAGACAAGTTTCCAAGGAAGGAGGAACACCTGCGGATGAACCATAGAGTACCACCTATCAACAATGAAATCAAAAGATGATAGGTGTACAAGATCCCAATAGGGAAAAGGTAGGCATATCCATACTCATTAAGAAATCTCATAAAAATGATACAATGGTATGCATGGCATAAGGGAGCCAAGTGAATGAGACAAAATGGGGCCTCAATATAGTACAACATGGGGATGGAAAATATGTGCCAACGTATAATATAGTGATATGAACAATCCTACATTGAAATTTCTAGAACAATGGGGTCAAGTCCAACACAGAAGCATCATGACTGCAAATAATATGGATACATAGGAATTGATTCCCTACCCCAAGGGGGAGGGGGAAGGAATAAACCTGAGAATCCCTAATGAAGATGAAACAACCTAAAAAGTCCCACTAAACAAGAAAGGGGCTCCAAATATCTCAAATGAGCCAGTAGAATGGAGGCTCATACAAATGGCTCTAAGAATAGTTGAATCAAGCCAATAAAATCTAAGGAATCACATTTGAGGTTGGATCACTATAGTATATTTGAATCTCAATAGTGCGATAATGAGTTGGAGTTGAGAATGTGATCTACTACCAAGTATGATATAAATAAGGACTCTCTCATCATACTAGCCCAAGGAAACCCATCAAGGAGGAGGATGGGGACCAACATACATAAAATTGCAGTTATATATATGGAATCAAACAATGAGGCTGGAACGTGTGAGGGGATACATGAAGGGAAACCACTTCTTGAGGACTAATATTGCTAATACATGTCTAAGAAACCAGCACAATCAACTAAATAAACCATTAAGTGTATGAATATCCATCGTGTCACATAAAGCACATGCAGATATGATTGTAGGTGTAGTGGTCTGGGTGGCCATATCTTGTCAAGAGTTATTAGTGCCCCTAGTCTTCTTAGCTTTACCCCCTTTGTCAACTCCTTTCCAACTTTGGTCAGGGACAATTGGAACTATGTAGAAGATACAAGGGGTAGTACCCATCGGTTAGACAATGATCAATACCAAATGAGGAGTTGGAATGTAGGGCATAGGAGGGATGGGAATATACAAGTACCATACATGGATTCCCAAGGTAACGTTACATAAACTCAACATGGGCATCATGAGTGTTCTAACTAATCCTAGTTGGGGGGATACGAAAGGCACTTGAGCAAAAGGAGTCCTAAAAGGGGTGCAATAGGTTCCTCAATTACGGTTTGGTGCAAGAAACCTCGAGGTTGGATGTGTATTATGAGGATTTCCATATAGAGCCTCAACATGCAACAAAAATTCCAATTTACTTTGTGAAGTTCTTACGTCCACCCTCCATACTTTCCCCAAAAATGATATAAATAGATTTGGATTTGCAACTATCATACCACTATTGGATTTGGTGTGGTTGAAACCCTCATGGGTTAAGGATGACCTTGAAGGTTATTTCATGGGATATGTAATGATTTGTAGATTCACTGGTTGTTGGACAATGCTAAAGGATCTTTAAAATTGGGTCTAATTCTCGAGTTCATTAATCTTGAACATTTTTTTTGTGAGTAGTATTCAAATGGCACACAACTTTTGTAGGTAAATCAATATGGTTAGGGTGAAAAATTACATATTCGTAGGTGGAGTATTGTAGGACAAAACATTACATAACCATAGGTGACATGGATCATTCAATTATCTAAGAACTTATGATAGCACTCAAAGATAAAAATCCAAAGTGTTATTACTCTCATTATTATGCACATACTTTTCCTACCAAAACTTAACAAAAAATTTCCTCAACAACATTGTGCATACCAACATCTACTCTATTATTTATCTCTTATTGAAACAATTAAAATATGATCACATTCTCAAATGAATGTTTTCCCTCATCATCTATGCTTGATATTGGAAAATTTGTTTTGTCAACCATGGAGTCTTCAAAATACGAAGATAAAATCGGAGATAGGTGACACATATACAACTCATTTTCAATTGTGTGTGCTTCTTTTTGTGCCAACTCTACAATTTCAATTCATTTCTACGTAATTAACAAAGAAATTGTGAAGGGAAGAGATCATAGATACAAAACACAAGCCAACTATGGTGGGGGCCTATGATTTTTGTGCCATGAGTAATACATCTGATGTAACCTTGTATTGAAATATCATACAAACTCTTTGTCTTATTTATGTTTTTCGCACAATTATTGCAACAATTCAATTACATGATGAGAATTTCAATAATGACTTTCTAAATTTTCTTTAAAGTACTTCTAGCCTTGAATTGTTTGAATATGTAATACACTATACCAATCATGTACTTTTCCTTTGGGAGTGAAAGAGAACAACTTGTAGAGAAGATATTTTAGGTTTTTCTACTATTGTAATTTAGGTTTTTCATGGGATTAAGTGAAATGAAACTAACATTCAATGCAACAATTTAATATTAAATGTAGCTAACTAAATAATATCTATGAGAAAGTGGAAATGCAACCACTAGCAAGGAAAACATACCACCATTGCCACCAAAAATGACCATGAATTGGACCCTCCAAAGCCCCGCTCAAAGTGAAATGAATTTATGTATTTGCAAAAACTTTTTTATAAATATTTTTATTCACCAAATTTCATCTCATTTTTTAAATATCTCTGTCTTTCATTAATAAAGGAAATATGGAGATTCCATGTGCCTGTTCTGGCACCTTGAAGGTATAGGGTTTAGGGGATAGATAAAAGTGGTTTATATTTTGTCATATTTGATGAATGACAGGTTTATGGGTGTCGAGTATTTTGTCATATTTTATCAGAAACATGTTCATATAGAACATGTGTTTTTTTTGGCTCAGTGTGCTCAGAGGAAATGCATCAAGAATTGGTCCCATAAAAAAGGAGGAGATTCTAAATGTGAATTGTGTTGTCATGTTTCATGACTTTTTATTTGGCCATGTTTTTATTCTTACTATCAACAATTTCATATATATATATATATATTCTTACTATCATTATTATCCTCCACTAATATTTTGAACTGGAAATGCATTCATAATTATTTTTTCTGAACTGAAATGTTGTGGATTTGAAATCGCATGAATACAAGGTAAGAAGGGTTGATCGAATGCCAAGAGGAGATCCAGACATCCAGATGATTCAGGTAAGTACCGAAATTCTGACTCTATCCATGCTCAGGCCACTTATGTTTTGGCCCCTATTCCCACTGATATAATGATAATAGGGAATAATTTAGACTTAAGATCTTCACGCTATAGTTATATTCTCGAAAGGAAGTCCCTGAAATTTGAACATGGATTTTGTTTATCTTGTTGATATTGACATCCTTTTGTATGAGATGGTCAATGACAATGGTTAGTGTGACCTATAAGGTAGATTGAAAACATTATGGGTTAAAACAATTTGATCAATGTATTGTCATATAAGCTGCATATCATTAAAAATTTAGCTGATTTACCAAAAGAATGAATTTATGTATTTGCAAAAAAAAGATTATAAATATTTTTTTTCACCAAATTTCATCTCATTTTTTTTAAATATCTCTACCTTTCATTAATAAAGGAAATATGGAGATTCCTTGTGCCTGTTCTGGCACCTTGAAGGTACAGGGTTTAGGGGATAGATAAAAGTGGTTTATATTTTGTCATCTTTGATGAATGACCAGTTTATGGGTGTCAAGTATTTTGTCATATTTTATCATAAACATTTTCATACAAAACATGTGTTTTTTTGGCTATACAATATGCTCACAAGAAATGCATCGAGCGTTGGTCCCATCAAAAAGGAGTTGATTCCAAATGTGAATTGTGCTGTCAGGTTTCATGACTTTTTATTTGGCCATGTTTTTATTCTTACTATCAACAATTTCATATATATATATTCTTACTATCATTATTATCCTCCACTAATATTCTGAACTAGAAATGCATTCATAATTATTTTTTCTAAATTGAAATGTTGTGGATTTGAAATCGCAGGAATACAAGGTGAGAAGGGTTGATCGAATGTCGAGAGGAGATCCGGACATCCAAACGAGTCAGGTAAGTACCAAAATTCTGAATATATCCATGCTCAGGCCACCAATGTTTTGGCCCCTGTTCCCACTGATATAATGATAATAGGGAATAATATAGACTCAAGCTCTTCACGCTATAGTTATATTCTCGAAAGGAAGTCTTTGAAATTTATTAACTAGGATTACCATTGTTAATTTATGGAGAGATGTTTATTTGTTTAATTAGGATTACCTATCAAATGGAGATATGTTTATTTGTTATATTTAGGTCACTTTGTCGAAGATGAGAATGGTTATAATGAGCGTCGCTCTTGCGACGAAAACACAAAAGTGTAACGGTCAATAGTGAGCGTCACTCTTGCGACGAAAACATAGACGAAAGTTTTCTTCCGTCGAGAGAGCGACGAATACGAGGTGTATTTAGATCAAAATTGAAAAATTGAACTTTTTCTCTTGAAGTTTGCAATGAAAGAATACTTTCGTCGCAATGTTTTCAATATGTAGTAGTGGCACTTTGACTATCACAAAGTAACTTTCCTTTGTCCTGCATCCTTCCAAACTCACCAAACAAACCTTTCAACCAAACTACCTCTTTGCAAGCATGAGAAGCAGCTACGTATTCTGCTTCTGTAGTGGATAAAGCAACAATGTTTTGTAGCTTTGACATCCAACTAATAGCTCCACCCGAAAGAGTAAAGACATACCCTAAATTAGACCTTCTCTTGTCCAAATCACCTGCAAAATAAGAATCAACATATCCACAGACTAATTCACGACCACTGTTATAGGTGATACAGTAATCACTTGTGCCCCTTAGATACCGAAGAACCCATTTCACTGTTGCCCAGTGCTCTTTACCTGGATTTTCCATATCCCTGATGACAACCCCAACTGCATGTGAAATGTCTGGCCTTGTACTAATCATCGCATACATTAAACTTCCTACTGCATTAACATATGGTATTCGAGACATATATTCCTTTTCTTCTTTTGTACTAGGACATAAACATGAAGAAAGCTTAAAATGGGAAGCCACAGGGACTGAAACTGGTTTCACATCATTCATACCAAACCTCAAAATTATCTTCTCAACATACTTATGTTGTGACAACCAAAGCTTACCATTCCTCCTGTCTCTGAATATCTCCATGCCCAAAATCTGCCTTGTTGCTCCTAGATCTTTCACATCGAACGTCCTAGCCATCTGAGCCTTTAACTTGTTGATCTCAGTTATGCTTTTTATTTCTAAAATCATATCATCAACATACAATACTAAGATAATGAATATGCCATTATTTAATTTCTTAAAGTAGACATAATGATCATACTCACTCCTTTTATAATTCTGGCTCACCATGAAAGAGTCAAATTTCTTGTACAATTTTCTGGGCGACTGCCTCAGACCATACAATGATCTCTTGAGCCTGCAAACAAATTTCTTGCTGCGATTCTGAATGAACCCTTCCCGTTGTTCCATGTAAATTTCCTCATCCAAATATCCATGTAAGAAAGCAGTCTTAACATCTAGTTGCTCTAACTCCAAATCAAACAATGCAACTAATGCTAACACAATTCGAATTGAAACAATCTTTACAATTGGTGAAAAAATCTCATGAAAGTCAATACCTTCTTTCTGAGAATATCCTTTCGCAACCATCCTTGCCTTGTACCTTTCCACCATATCATCAACACCCTTCTTCAGCTTGTAGACCCACTTGCAACCTACAGTTTTCATGTCTCTTGGAAGTTCTACAAGGTCCCATGTTGCATTCCTCTCTAATGCCTTCATTTCATTCTTCATTGTTTCTTTCCATTTATCACTATTAGAACCCTTCACAGCTTCCTGATAGCACGAAGGTTCATCATCATTAGTACTTAAAGAAACTGACGAAAAAAAATCATGATACCTTCTTGGAGGATTTCTAACCCACGTAGACCTCCTTAGGGAAGTTTGTGGCTCATCCACATTCTGTTGATCGTTATCATCAACAATATCTTCCTCTGCAGGAAACTCTTCATGAACATCTTCAGAAACTTGTTCATGTTCACTTTCATTTGTATTTGAACTGGTTTCAAACTGAATCTGTTGATACTTAGGTACTTCTTCCTATTTCATTTGAATATCTACATCTGATTTGATGAGAGATGATTCATAAAATATTACATTGCTATTAATAGTGATCTTGTGGGCAGTGGGATCCCACAGCCTGTAGGATCTTGTGGGTAGTAGATACATGTGGTTTGAAGCATCAGAATCTAATAACCACTGTTGATTATGACGTGAACCAATACTAATTGATAAAACTTCATCAGTCATACCTGAACTTGTTGTTGAACCTGTTTCAGTTGTGTTTGCTTCCTTCATCTCTTTTGGAGGGTATTCTTTGGAGGCTTGTTGTCGCTTCTAACAGTCCTTCTTCAGGTGTCCAGATTTTCCACAAAACCAACACTTAAGCTTGCTCTTTCTGCCCTTCGACTTTGACCGAGAGAAATCCCTCTGACCATGTCCTCTTTCTTTAGTTCTTCCTCTGATCACCATTGCCTTAGATGTAGAGGTTTCTAAATTGGATTTCTTCCTTATTTCTTCAGACAATAAAGATCCAACAATATCATCAAACTCAATACTTTCTGTTGAACTGAAATTAATAGAGGTAACAAAGTGATCCCATTATGCAGGCAAATAACACAACAATGTAATTGTCTTATCTTCAGATTCAAACTTCACTCCCATTCTAGTCAACTGGACTAAAAGAGTATTAAAAGTATTTAAATGATCAACTATTTTCGTACCTTCCTTCATGCGCAAACTACACAATTTTCTTTTCAGGAAGATCCTGTTTGTCAAGGATTTCATCATGTACAGGCTTTCTAGCTTCATCCACAAACCGACTGTTTTCTTCTCCGAGACAATATTGAACAAAACATCGTCGACCAAACACAGGCATATGGCACTCAGTTCTCTTGCATCCATCTCATCCCAGTCATCATCTGTTATGGTCGCGGGTTGCTTTCCTTTTCCCAAAAGCGCTTTCACCACGCCTTGTTGCATGAGCAGATCGTGCATCTTAAACCTTTCAGATCTCAAAATTGTTCTTTCCATTGAACTTCTCAATTTCAAACTTAACACTCTACATCTTTTCCATTAAAAGAAACATTCCAAAAAACACCACTACTTGTAATAACCAAAGTTCTTTAAAAAAATATTTGAAAGAATGATAGTATAAACTTTACAAGATTTAATAAAAAAGTGAGATAAAAAAACCTTTTTACTAATCCCACCTTTTACCTTTTTACCTTATACCTTTACTTAATCCTTTTAAACTTTTCACTCCATAAAAAAACCTTTTTAAAAAACACATCCACCCAGGTTACTTTTTAATTAAAAAATACCTTTGTTTTTAATTAACTCCTCCACCTTCTTTACTTTTTTTTAAACATTCACATCACGATCTTTTGACCTTTAATAAAAGTCAACTGTCATACCTTTAATTTTTCAAAAACATATGAATGTTTCATAAAGGAGATTGACGCTTCTTAGACCATTGAAGGGGAGCGCTCCTTGAGTGTGGAGAGGGGAGCACTAGCGCTCCTTGGCTATGAATGGGGGAGCGTCGACACTCCCTTTATGCAGCTAGCATGACGTCGATAGAAAACTGCGTAAGTCACCACCACATCGGTGCTCCCATCCAGTAGGGTGCCCAACGTTGATGCCAAAATCAACGCTCCCTTCTAGTCTTTCAGCGATCAGAGAACAATAAACAACCTCAAAATTTCAGCAAAGTCTTTCTAGACATCAACTTTCTCACAAAATTTGACTAATGCGTGGCCTCCTCAACCTCTGATACCAATTGTTGGAATTGCAAATGCGGAAAACACAATTCACATAAGACAATCAATAAACACTCAGATAAGAAACACATAGATTTCACGTGGTTCACCCAAATGTTGGGCTACGTCCACCAAGCAGAGGTATCAGTTGTCTTATTATTTAGATCATGGAAATTACAACAACTCACTCACACTCATTGTTTGCCTCTACAGACTTACATAAATTTATATACATTTACACAGGGAAAACTGATTATTAATGCAATCCAATCCATATTCTGTCATATTTTTTACAACCAACGTTGGATTATAGGATCTGAAATCCTAATCATGAAAGAATTCGTTGTCACCAATTTCCAACACACTTCTCATGAAATAGTTGTAAGGATATCGTAACTCACTCCAAATATGCCCACTTGCAACAATCATAGATATGTGACCACACATTTTCAAGAGAGAAATGGAAAATGAAAAAAATGCACTAACAAACAATAAGTGGAAGAAGAGCCACCACTTAAAAACCCCTTCTATGTAATTAACCATAGACAACTCAATATCCCATAGAACCAAAATACAATCAATCCTTTAGAAACCTTTCAACCACAATTGCAATATTCTAATCACAAAAAACTCAAATCATCAATTCAAATGACTCATTAATCTATTAAAGATGGGAATAAACAAAGAACTTGTTATTTGCCTATAAATAAAATCAAAACCCAATTGAATATTTCAAATTTTTTTAATCTTTAATTTTTAATAAATCCAACTTTATAAATCTATTTAATTTTTTTTAATCTTTAATTTTTAATAAATCCAGCGTCAAAATGGATTTATATTGATTTTATTATTATTACATATATATATAAATATTATAAAAATTCTCCCATCTTAAAATAACNTTTATATTTTAGTAACTATTAACTAAATTATGTTGCATGTGAACATTGTACTCCAAAGTTTAATATATATGTTTGTAACACCTAATTACTACTAACACCAAAACCAACTAGACTTTTATGAAATCTACCTAACTAAGAAACTAATTTATTGGCTATATCCTTATCAAAGCATAAGTGCTTTCAATAAGTCTTCAAACAACCCCTTCCAATAAAATTGTAAAAACTAAACAATATTTTATATTAATAGCCACATTCCATTAAACCTTCAAACAACCCCTTCCAATAAAATTGTAAAAAGTAAACAATATTTTATATTAATAGTCACATTCCATTAAATGTTAAAGAGGAAAGTAACATATCTTTGTGAATCGTTGATGCACCACATCCCAACAAACACACACACATATTACTGAAATGCATGATTCTTCAACTTTTATATATATATATATATATATATATATATATATATATATATAATTGAAATGTAGAATGCTTCACTTTTAATAAGGTGGCAAACAATCAATCTATGTGTGGTATGTGGCTTCCTTGTCAAAGGGTAAGTTGGAGTTATCATCCATGTCAAATAATTAGGTTCAAGATGATATGATTTTTAATGTATCTATTACAATAGAACACGTGTACTTGTTTTTTTCTTGATATATACATCTATGTTGCCTCGTTTCCAGTTTTTAGAGATAAATAATAATACCACGAGTGCCTTTTCATTTTTCTAACAAAATAAAATACAGTGTGTTGTTCATGATCCTTTCCATTTTTCTTAAAATACAACCACTCTTTAGTGTCATCTCAAACTTATTTCAATGACCATGAAAATTTCCTGATATTTTCATTATTTGAAGTTACTTAACATAAACAACAAAAACTTTGAAAAGTCCATTGTACAATCCAAACTTTTATTGGAGCTCTATAAAATCTACCAAAACCTAAGTAGATTAGTCATGAGTTTTCTTTTGTAAAAAGAGAGAAATATTACTAAATATCTGGATGGAGAAATATTAAGAAAAAAACAATTTGTATTGCAATCTGTGTTGCTTTCATGAAAATCAATGACAAACACTATAAACAACTAGTAAAATAGAAATATGAACACTTTCTAGAGAATGTGTTGCAAAAGATTTATATCTAAGATCAGAATTTGCTTAGTCAATAATTCCTTTCTCTAATTGTGACATTGGAGAATGGTATATGTTCAAAACATTCAATGAATCCTCCGAACCCTCCTCTGTGACTTGAAGGGGAAGGGAGATATTCCACATGACAATCACATATTGATTGGAAGAAAATAATCATAAAAATCACTATAATATATAAAGATAAGATTGAGGGATAATTACATTTATGATTTAGATATATTAAAGGTATGTGAAATTATTGAATTTGATGTGTAAATCTCTAACAATTGATTTTAAATAATTATAGATTTGGTTGATAACATATGTAAAAAATATAGTCAAAACCAAGTTTATAGGATTGGGAGATCCTTAATTATGTTACAATATACCATGTCCATGAAAGGTTAATGACTTTTCTCAAACACATAATAATTATGATTTATGTTTAAATGACTTTTCTCAAGCACATAATAATTATGATTTATGCTTCTTTGATAATAGCAATGAAAATTATTTCAAAATATTCTGAATATTAAATAAATAATAAATAACAATCCATAATAAACCCATTGTCTCAACCACCCAAAAAAAACCACAGGAAATTTAGCACTTGTTATTTGGAAAGGTAGAGCGTGTTATAGTTTCCCTTTGTTTTCATTGGATCAAGCAACGGTTTATCCCAGTCAAGCAAAAATTGGTTCAAAAGTTGATCCAACACCAGCAAAAGCATCCAAGTCACAAGCTTAAGAAGTAGCACCCGCCATGCTCTTCTACATTTGTCGCTTCCATTGGTACGAGAATCATGCAATTACATCGACGGTGAAGGAGGCCTCTCCAATATGTCTTTCTTTTCAGAATCATTAACTCAAGAATGCAAATCTAAAAACTCTAAAGGTCTTCAAGCTTTGGATTTCTCAATATTCATTCTTGGAGACATCCAAGTGAGAGAGATTAATGGGCATTCTCAACAGTCTCTGCATTTGTTCCCCTAAAGACTCTATACTGGGAACTACTATAAACCGAAGATTTCCCTCAGGAAAATCCTCTCTCTTCATTCAAAATGCATCGTTGTCTTTCACATGCAAGTTAATTTTCATCTCCAGACTTCACAAACAATATTTCCTGACATTGAATAGAGGCCAAGTCAATTTCCTTTATTCGAAATCAGTTCCCTCTTGGCAGAATTGATGTCTTATCTTGGCTCGTCAATTCATTTAGTAGAATCAATTTCTTTACTTGGCTAGGGTGACTCCTTCACTTAGCAAGTCGACTTTCTTCAAGACTTGTTGTACGATTTTCTTCGAGACAGATCAATTAGTCCTTTGCTAAGCTTACCTCACAGCGAGTCAAACTCCTTCAATTGGATCGCCCTCCTCTTACACTAGATTAAGTCCTACATCTGGCGAATCGATCTCAATAAATGCAATCCGCTTCTCTTTTATAAATCAACTTCATCTTGATGGCACAATTTGATCTTTGGTGGTCAATGTCAACTCTAGCCATCCCAACTTCTACTCTACCATAAGATGGAAACTCAAAACCAATTTCTTTGCAGTAATTAGACCGATTCCTTTCCTTGGTTTGTTGCTCACCTCAATAGGAAGTCCATTCAACTTCAATCCACGTTGACTTTCTTTTCTCAATCGATTCTCTCTATGCCTGCCAAAATCCATTGAGGAGTCCATCAATTACTTCTTAGGTAATCACTGGCATGTTGTTGGGTTCTCTCCATAGTATGTCCATTGATTTCCGCATAGGATCGATCTTCTCCTATGGAATCAGTGCATCCTTCAGTTGCTCGACCTCACTTTGGCCTTTATTGGAGCTATTGCCAACAAACCCCTTCATCGACAAAGGAATCTCTATTTTATGCCACCCTGCTCCCACAATGGGAATGCTAATTGCCTCCTCTTCCTTTGTATTCCTTCAAACACCAAGAACCTCAACATTTTACTTATATGGATTTGTTGCCACTCTGCACCTACTCACAACTATTTGCTTCCATGTCCCTAGATATTTCGACTTTTTGGCTGGCAGATTCATCAAGTAGAGGCAAATCACAGTCGTTGACTGAGTTAGATGTGATGGATGGGTCAATTTGGAGTGGGATCCAACCATCACTTAAGTCTTCCAACGACAAGACTTTAATCAACGCTTGATTTGCAAACCTATTTCCAAATCTTATGAGGTATTTATCTTGGCCCTTTTTTAACTAATTAAATAGGGACTCTATCATGGCCTTCTATGGTGTTCAAAGAGACTTCACAAGGTCCTTTGGGGATTTATATTGAGTCATGGAACTGCACAAGGACCCTCACAAGCAAAGATCCACAACATGTGTGGGATTGAACTTACTACATTGAAGTTTGTTTTTGGTCAAACATGTTAAATCTTGAACGAAATATTCATGACATGTGCTTTTCGACAAATTAAGTTATTCATGAAGAAGAAATTCTATTATAAGAACAAAATGTAAACATACTTGAGTACAACATCACAATACATGTCCAGTAATGAATGCAGATTACTTGTTCAACATCGATACAACCTAAAAAATAGACAATTCCCGTGTCAGAAAATCAAGACTACAATGCAAAGATTAGCTTAAAGAGAAATAACAATGGAATTAGTAATGGAAATGGCAGAATGAAAAAAAATGGTGTGTGAGAACTACGAATAGATTGAGGACTCTCCCTCTTTCCCATAGAGTTACCTGGAGTGTTGAATACATTGTACTATAGATCATATGTTGCATTATTAAGGGATGAGGATACATTTTTCTTTTTGCGTCGTTTGCAGCCATAGCAACTGTCACCCTACTTGATCCGTAATCGAGGGGCTCATTGATTCGAAATCGGATCCAGAAGCCTGACAGGGCTTGAAAAATGCTCAAAAATGAAAGTGCTCGGAATGCGACGAAACCTATGCCATTGCGTCCGTCTTGTCTTCCTGATTCCGGTGGTATATTTACTTTGTCAAACGGGCTTTGTATGGAGAAGATATCACGTTCTGTCCGAAAAGTCAAACAGGCAAAAAAATTGCTGACTGTGCAGTTTGTACAGTCCGTACGGACGCTGACGTGGCAGGTCTGTACGCTGACGTGGTAGAAGTGACGTGGAAATTCCGGATGCCGACACGTGGCAGCTCCAGGAAGTGACACGTGGCAGACAGATTTGGACATTTGGGCGTACAGATGGACCAATGCAAGGGTGACACGTGTCACCACTGGAAGGGTGACACGTGGCACGGATGACGTCAACATCTGACGTGGCGACCGTACGATGACATAGCATGAATGACGTGGCAGGTGACAGAGCCGTACGGCAGGGATGATGTGGCAAGGTGACTTAGCAGATTTCGGTGAATCACATTGCGACACGTGGCAATTATTTGGTCAAATGATTGGGTGCCACGTGGCCCAATCATGGGCTGCCACGTGGCACCCCGTGGCTGGTTGTTCGTTTATGTGTAAAATTTTATGGTGTCGTCGGGATTCGAAACCGTGACCTCCCGTCGGGACTGTGGACTGGCAGGGCTGGGCTAACCACCCGCCCGACCGGTGTTACTTGTTAACCTTGTGGCGCGATTTGTATTTAAGTTCGGATTAAAGATTAAGCGGCGGGGGAAAGGGTCGAGGCTTAGCCCTAACCCTCAACATTACATACAACCACAACACATGACCATAGTGGCGGAGGTTTGAAACATATGCGCGGGGTTTAAAATAAAGCTCGAGGCTATATGCATGCAATCACCGTTGGAGCACAGGGTTAATCCACCAGTGATGTTACGGTTATAACCAACGGTTATATGGTTATGCCAACCAAAACCAGGAGCGAGCCAAAAGAAAAGGGCCAGCGCTTAGCCCTTTGGGCTAGCGCTAGGCCATATGGTCTGATATGACCATTCCAAAGGTACGCGCGCCCAGGGCTCGGGGGCTTAGCGCCCAATTTTTATATTAAGTGGGTTTTTATGCCTATGTTATGGGTTTTAACTATTAATTGGCCTATTTTTAATGTAATTTCTCCATTTTTGGGAGTTATTGGGTAGTTTTGGAGCCTAACTTCTTGGAGGAAGTTGGAGCTGAGCAACCAACTTCCAAGCTATATAACCAAGGCCTGTTTGAGGCCATGGGGAGCATTGGGGGCATTCAGAGCAGAGTTATGCTGAGGAGAAGCCAAGCCAAAGCCATTTTGAGGCAGAGAAGCTTTTGAGGAGGAGACGCTGTCAAACCATTTCTGGGAGCTCCGGACGTCCGTTTTGCGTGCCATTTTCTTTGCATGGTTCTAGAGATTTGGAAGAACATGAGCAGATCAGTCTTGTATCCATTTGGCATTGCAGCAATGTACTTTTGAGCTTTTGAACATAAATAAAAAAGCCTCTCCCACAGAGAAAAAGGCCCGGAGATGTAGGCAAAGTTGTGCCGAACTCCGTTATCAATCTGCATGTTATGGTTTGTTGTTTATTCTTTCATTTCATATCTGCAAATGTGTATATGGCTGTCATAATTCCTCTTCTTTCCTCATTCTTTCGCTAAGTTTCTCATATGGTTAATTAATGCATGCAAAATTAAAACTCAACCATAAGTCATTAAAAGATCCGACGGATCAAGTGGTATCAGAGCTAGTTGACGTTTGGATTTGAGTTTTGCATGTTAACCAGGGAAAAGCTACAGCGTGGTGAAGGCGA
>SNQJ01S0049050.1:63488-88671 GCA_010110895.2 Picea sitchensis | reverse complement strand
AGTATATAGGAGGTTTACCTGCGCATATTAGAAACACTGTTTTCATGTTTGGACCCACTAACCTTGATGAGGTTTCTGTTCAAGCTACGTATATTGAAGCAGGGAAAGCAGGTGTGTCAGGGGAATCGTCATCTTCGAGGAAATAAGACAAGAGGAAAAGGCATGGCAATGGAAATAATGCAAATGCAGTGACAAAGAAGGAAGGAAATCCCTCTTGCAAGCATTGCAAGAAAGAGGGACATGATGAGGACATATGTTGGTAGTTGCATCCCGAGAAGAGGCCAAAGTGGTTCAAAGAAAATAAGGGAACGCAAACAGTGGCAACGACATCAAAGCCCACAGACTTGGGATCGGATTCAGGTGATGAGTCAAAGATTTCATTGGTTGGTATGACAGGTAAAAATGGTGAAGAGATTGATTGTAGAAGCAACTTTTTTCATATAAGGGTAATCATGCGACACACTAAGATATACACATTAATCGACGGTGGATCTCAATCTAATTTAATCTCAGAAGAATTGGTTAAGAAATTGGGGTTAAAAACACAAACTCATCATAAGCCTTACACACTTAAATGGATAAGCAATCATCATCAGATGCACATAACAAAACAGTGCACAATCAAATTTGCAATTTCATCTAAGTATGTGGACGAAGTAGCTTGTGATGTTGTGTCGTTAAGAGAATGTGGAATGATCTTAGGTAGTCCATACTTATTTGATCGTAAGGCAATATTCTACAGGACAAAGAATCAATATCAATTCACTAAAGAAGGTCATGATTATGTGGTTCATGCTCATCATGTTAAAGCAAATAAAACACTTCAAAAAAGGGAACAATTAACGAATGTAGTGCAAGCATGCAACAAACCAATAATTGTTTCAAATGAAGTAATTGATCTTAAGCAAGAGCAAAATATGGTTGTTGAATGGAAAATCAATCATAAATTGCTTCAAGATAAGCTCATGTTGTGCAGATATCTAAAGTATATCAGTTCATTTGCAGTCGTATTTTTGATGCTGTCATTAGCAATGTTTTCTACATGGATGATAGTAGGTTCAGTAAGATGTAACATGGTTCAAATGGCTAACAATATACTGTCAGTTGTCATGATTGTGTTACAGTTGATCTTGATGAGACAGGTGCACAGGACAGAGTTCAGAGACAGAGAGCAAGCTGGGTGGCCTATCTCGAGCTTGTTGACTGGTTAGTAACCTTTTGGGGACCAAAAGGTCTTATTGTGGGGAGGTGTGATCCGAAATCGCATCCAAAAGCTTGACAGTGCTTGAAAAATGCTCAAAAATGAAAGTGCTCGGAATGCGACGAAACCTGTGCCATTTCATCCATCTTGTCTTCATGATTCCGGTGGTATATTTACTTTGTCAAACGGGCTCCATATGGAGAAGATATCACGTTCTGTCCGAAAAGTCAAACATGCAAAAACATTGCTGACTGTTCAGTCTATACAGTCCGTACGGACGCTGACGTGGCAGGTCCGTACGCTGACGTGGTAGAAGTGACGTGGCAATTCCGGACGACAACATGTGGCAGCTCCAGGAAGTGACACGTGGTAGGAAGATTTGGACATTTGGGCGTACGGATGGACCAATGCAGAGGTGACACGTGTCACCACGAGAAGGGTGACACGTGGCACGGATGACGTCAACATCTGATGTGGCGACCGTACGATGACATGGCACAGATGACGTGGTAGGTGACAGAGTCGTACGACAGGGCTGACGTGGCAAGGTGACTTGGCAGATTTCAGCGAATCACATTGCGACACGTGGAAATTATTTGGTCAAATGATTGGGTGCCACGTGGCCCAATCATGGGCTGCCACGTGGCACCCCGTGGTTGGTTGTTCGTTTATGTGTAAAAGTTTATGGCGTCGCCGGGATTCGAAACCGTGACCTCCCGTCGGGACTGTGGACTGGCAGGGCTGGGCTAACCACCCGCCCGGCCGGTGTTACTTGTTAACCTTGTGGTGCGATTTGTATTTAAGTTCGGATTAAAGCTTAAGCGGCAGGGGAAAGGGCCGGGGCTTAGCCCCAGCCCTCAACATTACATACAACCACAACACATGACCATAGGAACGAAGGTTTGAAACATATGCACGGGGTTTAAAATAAAGCCCGAGGCTATATGCATGTAATCACCGTTGGAGCGCAGGGTTAATCCACCAGTTATGTTACGGTTATAACCAACGGTTATATGGTTATGCCAACCAAAACCAGGAGTGAGCCAATAGAAAAGGGCCAACACTTAGCCCTTTGGGCTAGTGCTAGGCCATATGGTCCGATATGACCATTCCAAAGGTGCGCGCGCCCAAGGCTTGGGGGCTTAGCGCACAATTTTTATATTAAGTGGGTTTTTGTGCCTATGTTATGAGTTTTAACTATTAATTAGCCTATTTTTAATGTAATTTCTCCATTTTTGGGAGTTATTGGGTAGTTTTGGAGCCTAACTTCTTGGAGGAAGTTGGAGCTGAGAAACCAAATTCCAAGATATATAACCAAGGCCTGTTTGAGGCCATGGGGAGCATTGGGGGCATCCAGAGAAGAGTTATGCTGAGGAGAAGCCAAGCCAAAGCCATTTTGAGGCAGATAATCTTTTGAGGAGGAGACGCTGTCGGACCATTTATGGGAGCTCCGGACGTCTGTTTTGCGTGCCATTTTCTTTGCATGGTTCTAGAGATCTGGAAGAACATGAGCAGATCAGTCTTGTAGCCATTTGGCATTGCAACAATGTACTTTTGAGATTTTGAACAGAAATAAAGAAGCCTCCCCCACAGAGAAAAAGGCCCGGAGACGTAGGCAAAGTTGTGCTGAACTCCGTTATCAATATGCGTGTTATGGTTTGCTGTTTATTCTTTCATTTCAGATATGTAAATTTGTATATGGCTGTCATAATTCCTCTTATTTCGCTAAGTTTCTCAGATGGTTAATTAATGCATGCAAAATTAAAACTCAACCATAAGTCATTAAAAGATCCGGCGGATCACTCATATCCCACTCGCTTCACCAACATGAATCCTTTGTGGAATTTGATTTCTGAACTCTATCTAAAATCTATCTCTGATGAGAAAGGCCTTCAGTGCTCAATACAATTCTTTGTACAATTACTCTCTCGTTTCTAGGTTGACTAAGTGACTCTTTCTTTCATATTGTGGAATGAATAAAGATATCATATAATATGCAATAATGTCTTACATAAGACAACCTAATTTCTCATTGCTTGGCATTCTTTAGTCCTTGATTTCAGTTGTTTAATGAGAAACCCCAACTTTATAATAAACCATTCTTCTCTTTCCTACACATGAACTAGTCAACCAAATAGCTCATGCATCAATTAAAATCTTTTAATAATGAAAGATCCTGAAACCTAGTCTACCCTCAAATTGAATTAATATTTAATGACAAATGATCCATATGGTGGAATGATCCCTTACTAACTCAGTCGCCCCAATAATTCTTTGTCTCTTCACTGTACCATTACTCAAACCATGTCAGTTATGTTCCTTATGCATATCTCTCTTGTACAACTCTCTTGCACATGAATGTTACTAGAC
This sequence comes from Picea sitchensis, assembly GCA_010110895.2. NCBI lineage: Eukaryota > Viridiplantae > Streptophyta > Pinopsida > Pinales > Pinaceae > Picea > Picea sitchensis. The sequence goes on along the minus strand of SNQJ01S0049050.1, from coordinate 85,100 downwards.
TGCTAGTATTGATTCTAATGCCCAATTTAATTTTGATACATGTGGGTAATAGAGGAAATGCTCCAAATGAAGGTGGATGCCCAAGTGAGGTTAAGACCATGAGAAAGTGAGGATGAGAGAGAGAGAAAATTAACTGACCAAAGGAACATTCCTTGGAGCATATAGGGTGTGGAGTGTGTTGGCAGCCAACAATTCTGTCAAATTTTATCAAAATAAAAGTCACCACCAAGGGATAATTTTTTTTTTGTAGTTGCCTCCTCCTTATATTTACAAACGTTTATGTCCTCTGCTTTTGAGGAGATTCTTTGGCCTAACTAATTATAAGAGTATTTTGTTTAAATCTATTTGTTTAATTTCGTGATTGCAAGCATGAAATTAAAACAAAAGTTTGGCTTGGATACTAATTTTATAGTTTGTGGTTTCTTTGTTTCTTTTGCAAATGAGATTACACCTGGAGGGCATCTATTTTTTTTAAAAAACCTTTAAGTTTGCAAGCCTATGTGTTGATCCATTACCATTATGCTTGATTGATTCACTATGGGAAATATGACTTGATCATGTCTATGGTTGATTGTATGATTTTGATATTTGATATGCCTAATTGCGTAGAACCTTGGATTAAGTTTGAAATATGATTCTTGCTCTTACCAGTCATTTCACAATCCTATCACCCTGGTACAGGACTGATGTACTTACAATTCCACATCATCCTATTGTCCTGTACATTTAAGACTCTCATTCATTATTTGAATAGGCAGTTGATAATGGTTTGGGTTCAATGCTCATTGTGCATAGTGGTTCACAAGCCCGCGCATCCTCTGGTTCTTTGTCATTCAAAGCTCAAACTACCAAGCATGATACCCTCCCAAGTCCGTAGGTATCAGGACTCTTCCGATTTTACAGACCTCTCCCTATTGTTTGTCTTTTGGAAAACGAAACCTCCCTCTCATTGCATTTACTGTGTCTATTTGATAGAAACCATGGCTCCCGTGGTTTGAATTGAACCTAATGGCTCTCAATCCCTTCTCTCCCACGACGATGCCATAAGAAATTTACAGGCACATGGTTGGGACATTTTCACTCGAAAGTTCGAGGGTTATAACCTGGCAATTGCACAGGCTTTTGCTCAGTCATTTGATGGCTCTAAAGCCAAAATTGGGGATCTGCAACTCGAAGTAACCAAATGACTCTAAGGTTTTTTTTTAAACCCTTAATTGCACACTTGAGACATGTTTTTGCGGGAGGATTTCTGAGCAAACAATTGACAATTTAGAGAAACCCTTAGAAACCCATTTCCGAAATGGGCTCATTTACTGTCCGCATGGGAAATTTCTTCAGAAACTACATCATTTAAAAGATATGTCTCGTTATTTGGAGGGAAATATATCAGAATTTATGTTTCGGTTGAGGTAAGCGTTTTTTTTTCTTTTGCTCAAAGATTCAAGCCTGTTGATGTTTTTTATGTGTTTCGAGTTAAATATGTCTTTCTATCTGTTTATGAGATTGCATAAAATGTCTAAGCGTTATCAGAGACAGAGTTTAAACCCTCTGTCTAGCCTTTTCTACCATGGGCTGATTCAAATTCTGTTGTTGCCGCATTTAGCTCAGATTGGGGACACTTGGGAAGATTTATTGTGTAGAAACAATTTCGCCCTTCTCGAGAGCATAGTAGACTCGCCTCTGCATTCCAATATAAACTCCATCTCCTATATAGCTAACCCTGCTATCAAAGACATGTCTGTTGATCCACAAAAAGGCCATGCGATCACAGATCGACCCTCTGTTGTTGTTCGAAACCCATTGTAGGAAAGGCCACAATGTAATTTCATGCCCAGAAAATCATTGGAGGAAGTCTTAGATATATTAAAGGATAAAAAACCTCCTATTAATGAGATGACTCAGGGTGTCCCAAATGAATCAATTGTCAAGAAAAAATCGCAGGCATAAGGAACAGAGTAATTCAAACTAAAATTTTGCAAACCAGAGGATTAAGCAGTCATTAAAAACTCAACGAATTTCAACATCATAAATTCATATTTATCAAATGCCTCTTTGTCAAATTGTTGAAATAGTAAATAGTTGTTTTGTTTTTTATTTAATTCTGTTTGAAAAAAAATAGACAGATTTTATTTTTTATTTTATTTTTACTATTTTAAACTAGCTACAGAATCCTATAGCTTATCTTTTTAAATTATTAGTTTGTATTTTTATCTAAAATTCAATTTCGTTTTATCATTTCCAGGAGAATAATAGCTATGGTGTTGTTCACAAGGAGAAGCCATCATGGATATGCATTGTATTGTTTAGTAGTTTCTTTTTTGTTTGATAAAACTATGTCATTATGTAATTAATTTTGATAAACAAACTCCTACAAGAGTGTTTCTCTGTTGTACTATTTTTTTAAAGCAACCTATTTTTTTGGGATTACACTCTATCTTGCATGATAAGAGATTGTTAATCCAATGACTAGTTTAAATAGTGGTTGTTGTTAGTAGTAAAGACAACTTTTGCTGGAATACAATATGGACATGTGATTTTGGGGAATTGATATGGGAAAGCAATTCACTTTTGGCTTTAGACCTGTGTGATGCTTATTCCATTGTGTTCTCCTATTACCTTTGTATTATGAGATGTTATGATGGTTGATTTAGCTTTAGCCTGGTCATCATATGGTGTTTCATATTGTTAAATATTTAGATGTTGTCCATAATATGTCGTTCCATTTTGTATGTGTGATCAATCTATCATTTGATTATTAGTGAATTTATTCCAAATGTTAAATGATATATATTATAAATATTTTGAATTGAATTTTCTTTCGTTCTGAGTTATTGATTATCATAAGATCACAATATTTTTTTTTTAAATTAGTTATCTTGCTGTTGTTATTAATTTGCGCAAAATATCAGACACTTCTTTGAATTTATTCTGGAAGTACTAGTATTGTTATGTTATAGGTTTCCCCTAAAAGCATGACAGGTAGGAGCTCAAACAACACAGAAAGATAAACTCGGTTTTTCCAATTAGTTACAGGTTAGTGTGTGTGTTATTTTTGTTAAACTATTTATTAATGAAACAAAGATTGCATTAATTACCTTTGACTGTTTCTGTGTCTTTGTTTCGATTGTATTTGCTTAATATTTGCTAGTTTAAGATATTTAAATCTACAAAAGATAAAAAGATTTATGTTCTTTCTTTATTTTAGTTAGAAACATTATTTTGAACATTCATTTCGCAAGATTTCAAGTAAGCCTTGCAAGCTGTATATAGACTGTTTATAATCATTTGTATATATTCATGTTTCTATTTGAACATTTGTAATTAATAAATATATATTGTTAGTATCATAGCTCTAGATTAATTTATTTATTTCATCATTTTAGGACTTTAGTTGGCTAATGGAGCCATTAAACCCGTCAGGTTAGTTCACTCCAAACAGATTGAGTTAATTAGACAACCCCGGTCCGGATCTGACCTCTCAGTTGATGGTGTGTCACTTACGCTCGTCAACAAATGGCGCTAAAAGGAGGGCCGACTGACAAGCTGGCCTTATAGGATCCTTTATCTCGAATGTATTTAATTCCCCATGGCTCCCCAAATCCCTATGTTGGAACATGCTTTCCCACTTCTCATTACATGATATTCCCAACGAGACAATCTCTCACTTGTCCAAACTCACCTTTGATGGTGGGGGGGATGTATTTGCTAAAGACCATATTAACAAGTTTTGGTGTAAATGCATCAAGCATGATATTTCTGATTTAAAGGTTTTATGCAGATTGTTTTCTTTTACTTTTAGGGGTCGTATTAAACATTGGTTTGAGTCTTTTCCAACATATCACATTTTTTATTGGTTTCAATTTGTAGAAGAATTTTTAGATGCTTTTGAAAAGTATGATTACAATCAATTATGTGAAGAATTTCAGACTTTACTAATCAATGACAATTCATCTCCAAAAGGATTTTCAACAAGAATCCATCATGTTCTCTGTAAATTTAATCTTGATGACATGTCATTTGTATTAAATCTCTTCTATGATGTTTGCATTCCTTTCATCCAGTCATATTCAATCACGAATGATGAATCAATTACAAATCCTATCACTCAATTGTGAGAAGAAATTTTGTTCGCGGGATGAGAGGAATCCATCCGAAAATTTTGAACAAGCAAGGGAGGTAGAATCTATTGAAAAGGTTCTTATTGACAATCAAATTGGTTTTTCCTCCGAATCATTGTATTTTCAGTCCTCAACCATCGTGGAAGAAGATTCGATATTGGGTCAAGGTGAATTCCCTCGTTCTTCTAACTCTTGCTCTAATCGGTACTTAAATTTAGTTATTGAAGAACACTTAGGTGACAAAAATCATCTTAAGCATTCTAACATTCCTATGAAACTGATTAGCGATTTAAATATGCAATTTGAAGATGAAATCTTAAACCTTCATCCACAAATCATACCTTATCCACATGAAACGTTAAACGTTTGTTATGAAAGTTTTAAATTGTCCATCATACATGAGGCAAATTTAGACGATCATATTATGTTGAAGGATTTATCACCAAAACAGAGTGAAAGTTTTAAGGAAAGTAGAGAGGAATGTCTTGAGAATACTATTGTTAAATATCATAGCTTGAGAGATTCTTTTCATGTGCTCATTTCTGATTCATTTTACTCTTTATATCCTGATCTCTTCTTAGATTCTGGTGGACATGATACTTTACCCACGGTATCTTACTCTTTTCCATCACAATTTGGTGAAATTAATTCCATACATAACATTTTTGAAGTCGGATTTGATGCTCTTTTACTTTCATCACTCACATGGGAGAAATACATGTTGTGAGATGATTTTACATGATTTATTTTTGAAAAATACAATGCACTCTTTCTTATGGAGATAAAACATTCTACATTGCATATTCTTTCTTTGGTTAGTTCAAATTTTAATGATTATGCTTCGTGTTCTGAAATGGTTCATCTCATCAAAGGAAGCGTTCAAACCAATGATCTAATTGATGTCATGAATCCTCTTATGATGTGTTCTCCATTGATATATCTATTTCGTCGAAGTCATACTTTACATCCTAATTACACGATCTTAGAATGGATGGATGATTCATATATGAAAAAGTTTCAAGAGAATGGTAAGGTCGTGCTTGCTTTGTTTTTAAATGAATATATAGGAGGTAAGCATGACATATTTCTTTTGTATTGGAAAATACTACATTCTTTTGTTCTGATTTTCAACTTTCTTTGCCTTGCAGGTTTGAATATGTTCTTGTGGATGCACTGGAAATACGATCTTACTTAGCATTTTGATCTATTTAGTAGTTTAGAGTAGGTTTAGGAGTAGGTTTCCTTTAGTTTTATTTCTCATTGTTTCTCTTTGTAATAATGCAGTTATGAACACAAGTGGGCACACCAAGAGAACCATAATATGAATGTTGTCAGGGAAGTCCACTTTAAATATTTTTCTCTTTGTTTTTTGTTGAATATTTATGTTCAAAAACACAGTATCATCATGCAAATTTTAAATGAAAAGAAAAGAGATAAGTAAATTTGAACTATCAATTCAACCCTGACCCAAGGTTCCGCGAGTAGGACTGCACTCATATTAATAAGGTTTTTTTTAGTCTCTTCCAGGCTCTCAAGAGATATTTTTCTTGATGATTTCTGATCCACCCTCTTGTAAATATTTTTTTAATTTTTCATTTCTGTTTTGATTTTAGTTCTTTTCATTTTTCTTGATTTTGATTTGTTTTCTAAATGATTATGTCTGAATCATCATTCATTTTTTGAAGGGAATCATAATTTCTATTCATTAACAGTAGTTGATAACAGTTCAAGCACCTGAACAGTAAGTACTAAAATCAGATCAACGGAAGTAAGCTTCTGTCCAATCATTGTTTCTAGTTTCTCATTAACATCACAGGAAGACAAGATTATCCTTAAATAACTTCTAACACCATCCCTGTTTTAATGAGGACAACTCAATGTGCTTCCCCATCCTAGAGATGATTTATTAACATAAATCTAACTGTCCAAATCATGATGGAAGTCATCAGAACAAAAATGATTCTTAAATGATCAACCCTTTCATTACCAGACTGTGACATCTTTAGTATCACCCCTCTCTCTTAATATCATGAAGTTTTTGGAAATTTATAAACAATTTTTAGAGAGTTGGAAGCACTGCAATGTGTGGGAAGTGTGTGTAAACCCGTTGGGACACTGAACAGGTCTACTGGCAGTGGGTAAATGCACACATGATACCAAGACAACTTCGTCAGGGTACTGAACAGGCCTGCTGGCAGCGAAGCAATGTCGGGTTTCGAAGATCCTCAGGTATGTTTTTTAAATTGATTAGGTGTCAGGATTCTTTTATCATGAACGAACGACTCTTGGACGGGATCAAGGTACTAGAGTGGGTTAAATGAAATCCTTTCCGAGGCTATGAACACCTGTTAGCAGTAGTGGCCCTGTCAATGATATCGAAGTCATCTATATAAACATCGCTATACATGTGATCTAAACTAGATACCAGATTACAATTTCGGACAGAAATGCATCCAATACTATGACTGTGTGATTTTTCTGAGTTATTGTCGAAATGCTTGATCTGTCATTAACTATCTCTAAAATTTATTTCATCTGTACCCCTGATATAAATTTTTGGTGATGCAAAGATAACTGCTTCGCCCAACATGTCGCCATTATTGGCAGCCAACAATTCTGTCAAATTTTATCAAAATAAAAGTCACCACCAAGGGATATTTTTTTTTTTAGCTGCCTCGTCCTTATATTTACAAATGTTTATGTCCTCTGGTTTTGAGGATATTCTTTGGCCTAGCTGATTATAAGAGTATTTCGTTTAAATCTCTTGTCTGTTTTGTTTAATTTCATGACTGCAAGCATGAAATGAAAACAAAAGTTTGGCTTGGATAATCATTTTATAGTTTGGGGTTTCTTTGTTTCTTTTGCAAATGAGATTACACCTAGAGGGAATCTATTTTTTTTAAAAAACCTTCAAGTTTGCAAGCCTATGTGTTGATCCATTACCATTATGATTGATTGATTCACTATGGGAAATATGACTTGATCATGTCTATGGTTGATTGTATTATTTTGATATTTGATATGCCTAATTGTGCATAACCTTGGATTAAGTTTGAAAATGCTTCTTTCTCTTACTAGTCATTTCACAATCCTATCACCCTGGTACAAGACTGATGTACTTACAATTCCACATCATCCTATTGTCCTGTACATTTAAGACTCTCATTCATTATTCAAATAGGCAGTTGATAATGGTTTGGGTTTAATGGTCATTGTGCATAGTGGTTCACAAGCCTGCGCATCCTCTGGTTCTTTGTCATTCAAAGATCAAACTACCAAGCATGATAGCCTCCCAAGTCCGTAGGTATCGAGACTCTTTCGATTTTACAAACCTCTCCCTATTGTTTATCTTTTGGAAAACAAAACCTCCCTCTCGTTGCATTTACTGTGTCTATTTGATAACAACCATGGCTCCTGTGGTTCGAATTGAACCTAATGTCTCTCAAGCCCTTCTCGCCCACGACGATGCCATAAGCAATTTACAGGTACATGGCTGGGACATTTTAATCTGAAATTTCGAGGGTTATAACCTAGCAGTTGCACATGATTTTGTTGAGTCATTTGATGGCTCTAAATCCAAAATTCGGGACCTGCAACTCGAAGTAACCAAATGACTCTGAGGTTTTTTTTAAAACTCGTAATTGCACACTTGAGACATGTTTTTGCGGGAGGATTTCTAAGCAAACAGTTGACAATTTGGAGAAACCGTCAGAAACCCTTTTCCGAAATGGGCTCATTTACTGTCCTCACGAGTAGTTTATTCATAAAATACACTGTTTCAGAGATATGTCTCGTTCTTTGGAGGGAAATATCTCAGAATTTCCGTTTCGGTTGAGGTAAGCGTTTTTTTTATTTTGCTCAAAGATTCAAGCTTGTTAATGTTTTTTCTGGGTTTTGAGTTAAATATGTCTTTCTATCTGTTTATGAGCCTACATAAAATGTCTAAGAGTTATCAAAAACAGAGTTTAAACCCTCTGTCTAGCCTTTTCTACCATGGGATGATTCAAATTACGTTGTTATCGCATTTAGCTCAGATTGGGGACACTTGGGAAGATTTCCTGTGTAGAAACATTTCCTCCCTTCCTGAGAGCACAATAGACTCACCTCTGCATTCCAATATAAACCCCAACCCATGTATAGTTAACCCTGCTATCAAAGACCTATGTTGATCCACAAAAATACCATGCGGTCACAGATCGACCCTCTGCTGTTGTTCGAAACCCATTGGGGGAAAGGTCACGATGTAATTTCGTGCCCATAAAATCATTGGAGGAAGTCTTAGATGTATTAAAGGATAAAAACCCTCCTATTAACAGGGATGATTTTAAGGATGGAATTTTTTTTAAAATGTGGAAACCTTAGCGAATCCTACTAATCCTTCATATGCCAACTATAAATGTTTGGCAATATTTTTGTAAAAATATTCAAATTTCTAAGGATTTTATATAGTTTTTATAAAATTTTGGCGATTTTTAAGGTAAAATACTTTTATCCTATAGAATTTGGGCGAATCATTTTTAAAATAACGAATCTCATTTTTGGAAAAACCATGGAAAATTAGCCCATGAGCGAAATTTAGCCCCTAAAATCATCCATGTCTATTAATGAGCCGATTCAGGGTGTCCCAAACGAATCAATTGTCAAGAAAAAATCGCAGGCATAAGGAACAGAGTAATTCAAACGAAACTTTTACAAACAAGAGGATTAAGCAATCATTAAAAACTCAACAAATTTCAACATTATAAATTCGGATTTATCAAATGCCTCTTTGTCAAATTGCTGAAATAGTAAATAGTTGTTTTGTTTTTTATTTGATTCTGTTTGAAAAATAAAATAGATAGATTTTATTTTTTATTTTATTTTTACTATTTTAGACTAGCTACAGAATCTCGTAGCTAGCTATAGAATGTTGTAGCCTATCTTTTTAAATTATTAGTTTGTATTTTTATCTAAAATTCAATTTCGTTTTATCATTTTCAAGAGAATAATAGTTATGGTGTTATTCACAAGGAGAATCCATCATGGATATGCACTGCATAGTTTAGTAGTTTCTTTTTTGTTTGATAAAACTATGTCATTATGTAATTAATTTTGATAAACGGACTCCTATATGAGTGTTTCTCTATTGTACTATTTTTGTAAAACAACCTATTTTTTTGGGATTACACTCTATCTTGCATGATAAGAGATTGATAATCCAATGACTAGTTTAAATAGTGGTTGTTGTTAGTAATAAAGACAACTTTTGCTGGAATACAGTATGGACATGTGATTTTGGGGAATTGATATGGGAAAGCAATTCACTTTTGGCTTTAGACCTATGTGATGGTTATTACATTGTGTTCTCCTATTACCTCTATATTATGAGAGGTTATGATGGTTGATTTAGCTTTAGCCTAGTCATCATATGGTGTTTCATATTGTTAAATATTTAGATGTTGTCCATAATCTGTCGTTCCATTTTGTATGTGTGATCAATCTATCATTTGATTATTAGTGAATATATTCTGAATGTTAAATGATATATAATATCAATACTTTGAATTGAGTTTTCTTTCGTTCTGAGTTATTGATTATCATAAGATCAGAATAAAAAAAAAAAAAAAATTAGTTATCTTGCTACTGTTATTAATTTGGTCAAAATATCAGACACTTCTTTGAATTTATTCTGGAAGTACTAGTATTGTTCTGTTATAGGTTTCCCTCAAAATCAGGACATGCAGGAGCTCAAACAACACAGAAAGATAAACTCAGTTTTGCCGATTAGTTACATGTTAGTGTGTGTGTTATTTTTGTTAAACTATTTATTAATGAAACAAAGATTACATTAATTAGCTTTGATTGTTTATGTGTCTTTGTTTCAATTGTATTTGCTTAGTATTTGCTAGTTTAAGATCTTTAAATATACAAAAGACAAAAAGATTTATGTTCTTTCTTCATTTTAGTTAGAAACATTATTTTGAACATTCATTTCACAAGATTTCAAGTAAACCTTGCAAGTTGTATATAGACTATTTATAATCATTTGTATATATTCATGTTTCTATTTGAACATTTGTAATTAGTAAATATATATTGTTAGTATCATAGCTCTAGATTAATTTAGTTCTTTTATCATTTTAGGATTTTAGTTGGCTAACGGAGCCATTAAACCCATCGGGTCAATTCACTCCAAACGACTTGGGTTAATTAGACAACCCCGATCCGGATCTGACCTCTCAATTAACGGTGTCTCACTTACGCCCATCAATAGAGTGTTGAGGTGAGAATTAGAGTTAGGAATTTTCCACATCCACCACTAATTGCAACGTACATGGTTCTCTCGTTTGGCTGCAATTAAGACTCAACTACATTAATAACAAGAGTGTTGAGTAGTGGAAATGGATAACAATTAGAGGTTGTGGGTGCTCATGTGAATGTCCATCACAGATGGTATGGCCCAGCAAATAATTCTAAACTCCCTAGGGGATGAAAAATGCCTAGGTACAAATGAATTCACCCCAGTAAACAAATGGGTGCCCAACAATAAAGTAATTCTCCCTAGCAAAAAAGGAATTCACTCCAGTACTCAAATGGATTACCAACAACAAATGAATTCTCCCCAACACAAAAGGAATTCACCCCGAGTACTCAAATGGATGCCCAACAACAAAGAAATTCTCCCCAACACTCAAATGGATGCCCATCAAAAAAGGAATCCCCCCCAACACTCAAATGGATGCCCAACAATAAAGGAGTTATCCCTGACACTCAAAAGGGGGCCCAACAAATAGTTACATGCTCAATAGAGATGAAAATGTGCTTGGATACTTTAGTTCAATAGACATACAATAAGAATTCACCCAAATAGAGAGACTCCTAATAGAGAGAAAATTAGTTTTGGAAAGTTTTCTAATAGTTCTGGAAAGATGGCCATGGATTTCATGTCACCTTACTCACTCAACGATGGAGATTAATTGGTTGTTGAGATGGGTACACCATTACAACAATATTCTTTGTCTTAATAACTCTCACATAGTAATAAAAAAATATGTTCAATAATTAACTCCTCATACATTCAAATGAGATACATAATAGCCATTAAAATAACCAACAAGCTACCATAAAACACAATGGAGAATTTACCCACAACACACGATAATAAAATAACTCAATGAGACATGATTTGTTTTACCCTAGAACTCAAATTGGGAAAACCAGTTTAATGGTGCTCATTATTCCTCTTTTTGCAAGTCTGCAAGTTTTTATAATAATGTCTTCCTCCTTGGCCAAAATCCCTTTGGAAATGAGCAATAATGAAGAAATAGGGAGAGCTAGGGGGTAATGGAAGGCCAACAACCATGACTCTTCACTTCCCATTCCTTAGCCTTCTCTCCTATTCATTTCCTTTTCATTTGTGAATTAAATTTCTTTAAATTCCTTCTTACATCCTTATTTGAATTATTCCATGTTAACTTGCATTGTTTTAAGTGGATTTCATAATGTTGATTGATTGTCAATTTGTTTTGCAAGTACTGAGTCTTATCCACCCAAGATTTTTTATATACCCATGCAGGGGTTCCCTTTCAGTAAGAGATGTGTCCTTTGATTAGGATGTCATGTCTCTTCATTATGTATTAATTGATATTTGTTATTATTATTATTTATATTATTGTATGTATATTCATGTTATTTATGTTCATAACATTGCCTTCCCCTTAAAAATGCTTTGTCCTCAAAGCATACTTATGGAAGACTTATCTCTTTCTCTGGCTTGTAAAATTGTCTCCCTATTCTTCATTCTTGAGTTAGCGATCGTTGAGGACCTGAGACGATAGGATCTTCTAATCGCCAAGAAGAACTGTCGAATTGTAAAAGAGTACGCCCACCCTAATTCGATCTTTTGTGGAACTGGGTGTTTATAGGGTTCTTGGAGAAAAATTTATGTATTTCGACTCCCATGATAGTTTATGCTTTGAGCACCACTTGTAGTGGAAGTAATATTCTTCGACATATCAATCAATTGTTTTTGTTGATACATTGATTGGTTTAAGTATTGTCTATTGTGATTAGGATGTTGATAAGGCATCCTTGAAACTTGATCTTTATTTTGTATATTTGTAGTTTTTTCTTGATTAACTTTTGAAATTAAGTCTTCTTCATACCCTTGGATTGTTTCTTCTTCAAAATTTGATGACCTCTTTACATCAGTTGGATTTGCATCATTTTGAGTTGTAAGGTTGACTGGGTTTGTATTAATTTCTTTATCCACAATTGAGAGTTTTACATCTGAAGACTTCTCTAGTTCCATATGTTCAGTCATTGTCTTTTTATCAACCAATGTTTCCTTGTTGATAAGTTACTCTAACTTGTTCTGTAGTGACTTCTTATCTCTCTTTAACTTCTTAATCTGTGTGAGTAAACTTTGATTATGAATCTTTAGGCGTAAGTTTTCTTCCTTATCTGATTTGTCAACCTTGTTTTTGTCTTCATTTTCAGGTTCTTCTTTTAACATTCTAATTTGTTCAAATAATCTTTGATTAAGGTTCTTTAAATGCGAGGTTTCTTCATCTTTTTCTCATAATTTCTTTCCGAGGTCCTGATTTTTGTTTTCCAACTTCAGAACACATTGTTTTCTATCCTTTGACTTCTTGATTTTTGCAAGTAGTTTCTAATTATGATTTCTTAGGCAAGCAATCTCTTTGTCTTTTTCAACGATGATCTTGTCACATTCTTTCTGTCGATCCTGCAAATTTTGTATTGACTTATGGTTATCTTGAAGGATCGCTTTTGATACGTCCTTCAGGTCTTCTGATGATGGAGCTCTGAAACTAACTTCATTTTAATGTCCTACAATGTGATTTTATTCTTGTTATAAGAAAATGTAAAAAAAAATCTCCTTGTGTTGAAGATAAAAGCATCCAACGTATCCACCCAAGTTGACCCTAGAATTATATCAACATTGTCTTGATACATTGATACGACATTGAAATGAGCTATGAATTTATAATCACCAATAGATAGTTGTAGGTTCTTAATTTCACATTTCTCATCGGAAATACACATGTCATTTTCAATTATGTTCTGTCTTAAAACCATTAACTGGTTTTCCATGTCAATGCTAATGTGATTTTTCCTAGGTCGGGAGATAGCGATGTTGATATTATTTCCTTGAATAATCCCATTAACTATTATTAAGGAATTCACATATTTTTTATAAGTATGAGGGAATCTTCCTTGTTTTTCACCATGAAACTCCATTTTTTTTCAAGATCCTTTATAATCCCTTTCCTTTGTTAACCACCCCTTTTTTTCTAATATATATACTTTTAAATACCCTTTATCTTTTTGAAGATACTTTGAAATTTAATAAAATATTCTTCTTCTGCCTTTTTCTTACTTCCCTTTTTACGCCGAAAGGCATACACCTATTGACAATGGGCACCTTTAATATGTTTTTTGTACTTAATCAGTTTTGTATGGACAAGCTTAAATATTGTTGGAATATTCTTAGTCGTCCCAATAAATCAATGGTTGTGATTTCAACCACTAACTTCCTCACTATTATAAAGACATCTGTTTACATGTTTATTTTTTTTACTTTTACTTAATCATATTTAAAATTTACTATCATGGCTAGTTGATTGCCACCTCTGAGTGATTAATGTTTCATTTTTTAAAGAGCCCAAGTTTACTAGCCACGATTTTTACTCCAACTATTATTTACTGGGCGGGATTTTCCTGCCTGGAATTCTTACCACGTCGGTTATTTAATGCACAGAGTTCTGCGGTTATTTAATGCCCAGGGCTCGGTTATTTCGACGTTCACTAGCCACGAGTGACTTGTGGTTGTGCTAGTATTTAATACTTACCCCTTTCTTCACTTGGATCATTAAATAATTTAGCAACCCTTAATTGTATCCTTAAACTTTAAATATTATTTTATATCCCTTTTTTTATAACCGCCACTTTCAAATTCTTCCTTTTTCCAAACTTAATCTAAATTATATTTAGGTACTCGACTATTAATCAAAGATTGTTCCACTCTATCAATTCGTGACTTATGGCTTTAGAGTCGGTGTTTCTCCCAAGTGGCATGATGCTTTGTCGAGAGTGACAACAACATTCCAAATCGATTCTTATTCGCTCCTTAATTTATTAATGCTTTGTTAAGGGTGATGACAACGTTCCAACTTTAATTTTATTCGCTTATAAATTTATTAACTTTAAGTTATGGTTCCCTTATGATATGAAAACCAAGGTTGTACATCAACGTACAGACATAAATGAGGACAAATGCGGGTATTGCAGTAGAGGATGGAAGATCGTGCAAATGGATGGTGGTTGAATATACATGATTGAATGGCGGAGGAGGGGTTGAAGGTTTTCCAATGGCGGATAAGCGATACTCACGTGTTTTTTGACATGTTTCACACAACCTTTTTTGAAGTGTTACTTCATTTTCCAAGGGCATAGTCATGGGATTAAAGACTAGATTTAGTTGGTTCTCTTCCACCTCTTTCTTTCTGCCAGGCCGTTTTGTTTTTCTCTACCAGGCCTTTTATATGTAACCATCCTCAGTGACTTTGGGCTTGATAGCTATATTATTTTTTTGGAAACTATTCCTTGTATCCATTGGCGGATTCCTACTTCTTGGTGGAGGTTTAATACAGTGTATTTCAGAGAGATAGTTATAGTCTTTTTCCTTGTATCCATTGGCGGATTCCTACTTCTTGGTGGAGGTTTAATACAGTGTATTTTAGAGAGATAGTTATAGTCTTTTCTTGTGTCTATCTGGAAGTTTAAACTACTACAGCTTAGAAGGTTGGATCCATTCATTGTTCCTTCCCTTAAAATACTATTTTTCCCCTCTCCATTGTTTATTAAATTTTGGTGCCCACAAGATGGCTTCAGGTTCAAAGGATGACATATTAGAAGATGTCATGAAACTAATGAATCCTAAGGATAAGGAAGAGTGGCACATGGGTGGTCTTTTCAATGAGTCAGTTTTATCGGGTTTAAAATCTAGCACATCATTTCATACCACTCCTTTGTTTTCCAGTTGTACAGGCATTTTCACTCCTCCCATTACTGCTTCTCCCGCTTGCTCGAATTTACTTTCAAATGTACAAACAAAAATGGGTTTGGCTGGTTCACCTGTAGGTTCCATTACTCCTCATCCGAAGAGCAGGCCGGAGGAGACTTTATTGACCAGACTGGGGGATAAAGGGGTGGTCGCGACTGGTAGACAAAGGTTTACACATAGATTTTCTCAATAGACTGGGGTTAGAAAGAAGGTGTGGAAGGAAAATAAGTGTGTTTGGAGGATGGTGCTGGGGGCAGATGTAGGTCTAGAAGAGACGTGTAGACTAGCTTTTTGTGGACTAGTTGGGAGATTCTCATATTCATATTTGGCATCCAGTCCAGTTTCTGAATGGATGAATAATAGTTGGAAACCTATACTTGGTTATGTACCGAAGATACTCTATCTTACTAAGGGTTGGATGGGGTTCATATGCAAGTCTTTGGAGGATGCTTCTATGTTATTGAATAATTTCTGGGTCCTGGGAGGCAGTAGTTTAATGTTGAAGAGATGGAGGGTGGCATTTGATCCACAGACAAAGTACTTCCATCTAAGACATTTTTGGGTCCTTCTGTCAGGCCTCCCTATACATATTTGGAACGAGGGAGCATTGAAGGATATAGGTGATTGTTTGGGTCGTTTTATCACTCTGGATGAATCGTCTCTGAGAAACTCAGATAGGAAAGTTGGGTGGATATTAGTGGAGATCGACATTCATGGTGGGCTCCCTGAACTGCTAGATATTGAATGCCGTGGACATCAAATAAAACAATGGTTAGACTACCAAGGTATTCCTTTCAGATGCAGTTGGTGTCGTTGCACAGGTCATATGCGTCGTGACTGCAGTGGAAAGGTTACTGAAGAAAAGTCTGAAGAAACTCTATTGCAAGAAGATCCCCCAGAGTATTTGAATGAAGTAGACTCTTTAGAGGATACAACTTTTCACTTCGAAGATGGGCAAGGACCTCCATCGGAAGAAGCGACTACACTTACTAGTAAGTTGAAGTTGAATGTATCTATCTTAGTGTGATCAGATACAACTCTTATGTGAGCTCTGCAACAAGAAGCTAACCCTAGCATGTCGTTTCTCCTGCGGCCCGTGTTCAACTGATGCACGCTCTGACGCTAGAGAACTGACTACCCAATACTCTGTGAGGCAGGCTTTCAGACCACAAGACCCCTGCTCAATCCGTAATGAACTCCGTTGAGGGGGGGAAACCCCCCTCGTACTGCGATATGGCCGCCAGTGACAAATCAGGCTCTCGTGCTAAAAGGCCGGCCTTTGAACCACCAGAGCATTTGAGGGAGCAACTCTTTACCCAGGAGCAAAGCAGTAACAAGGAAATGGAACTTGACCCCAGTACATCACACCAACAAGCGTCCAAAAACTGGCTGCCAGGTAAGTGTATCCCCCAACTGGAAAAACCTCCTTTGTATCATATTAAATCGACTAGGGTGGGGGAACACACCCAGTTTATGATGGAACATGCCTTGATAGGCAAATTCCTGGGCCTCTGGCCGACTGAGAGAGATCTCACTCGATGGATTAAGGAATGGTGGAACCCCAATGGAGACTACGAAGTCCAGCTCAGCTCCAAGGGCTTTTTCACAATCATTCTATATAACATCGAAGACAAATACAGAATATTTGATAACGAACCATATTTCTACAATTCAACGGGTTTATTCCTCGGATTCTGGACCGATAGATTCAGTCCCGAACAAGAAGACTTCACAAGAGCTCCGGTCTGGATTAGGCTGTACTCCTTGCCACAAGAATTCTGGTTGGAAGAAATACTCATGGGCATAGGAAACACGGTGGGGCAGTACGTCAAAACTTCAGAAGCCACAAGATTAAGAAAGTACACTTCATATGCCCGCATCTGCATCTACATGGACATATCGAAAGCTCTGCCGGGATCCATCACACTGGAATACCAGGATGAGGACTGGAGCCAAACAATTGACTATGAACACATACCCTTCCGCTGTCGGAAGTGCCATGAGCACGGTCACTTGTTTAGAGATTGTCCCTTGAACGCCTCAGTACCCAAACCTTCTGAAGCTAAGCAGAAAGACAGATTCACCAGTGCTACAGGCAGGCGAAATACTCCCTCAAAAAAGCAGAACCAGAAATCGGCTCCAAAGGTACCATCTAAGAACTCTTTTGATGCCCTGAGCCAGCAACCGACAGAGATGGAAGCACAGAACCCCCCCCAAGCACCAACGCAAGAGAAAGGAAAAAGCCCTGAAGAGCCACACACCTCTCATACAAAGGGCACAACCCAGTCTCCACATTCTGGCAGGGAGGAGGACACCATTATGATCATGGATGAAATAGATCTGGCAGAGATCGACTTAGAAAAACTAGAAGAAGCACTTAATCAAAAAGACCTACAGCACTTACCAGTAGAACAACTAAGGAAAGTGCACAAAGTGTTTACCAACACATCTGCGGGCTCCACAGCTAGGCTGGGTATTTCGCCAGACCCCATTCACGAGCCCAAAAAACACACTAAGGAAAACAAAAGGCACGGCTGCAAACCAGCCCAGCAACTCATCAAGGAAGCAGGGCACCTGATGATCAACTCTGGTCAAATACAGAGGCTCTCGGAGGGATACATCCACCCCCCTCCACCATCCTCATGATGAAGATAATCTCTTGGAACATTAGAGGTCTTAAGGGAAGGTCCAAGCAACGGATCCTCTGAGAATGTATTAAATCAGAGAATCCAGATATCCTATTATTGCAAGAAACCAAATGTGCAGGTAGGGAGGCAGAAGAAATTTTTCGAAACAGTTGGAGAAATGGGGAGTTCCTCTTCCAAGACTCAGTGGGTGCTTTGGGGGGTTTGGCTATTCTATGGAACCCGCTTACGGTCACTCTGCTTCATCCCTTCTCCACCAGAGATACCTTAACAGTTCTCTTCAAAGACATTGCATCTTCAAAGGAAGGAGTAATAACAAATGTTTATGGACCGCAGTCCATTCAAGACAAGGAAAGATTCATACAATCCCTTCATTACATACAAACACTTTTACAATCACCGAACTGGATAATTGGAGGGGACTTCAATATGATCCTAACGTTGGAAGAAAAAGCAGGCGGATCAAAACGGCTGGAGCAGGACAGCGGAATATTCATTACCCTAATAGAACAACTAAACATGGTCGATATAGAAACTAGGAATGGAATCTTTACTTGGTCCAATAAGAGAACGGGGCACCATCATGTAGCTTGTAGACTGGACCACTTTTTAACAACCGAGGCCCTACTTGAAAGTGAACCGGCAGTGGAAGCAAACATTATGCCTAAAACATGGTCGGACCACTGGCCCATAGTCTTCTGCATGGACCCGGGATTCCCCCCTAGGCCCAAACCATTCCGTTTTGAAAAGTTCTGGCTCTCCCACCCAGACTTTGATCAGCTAGCGCACACCTGGTGGGCCCAGGCTGAAATAGAGCATGGCACTCACATGTACAAGTTTCAGCAGCGCCTCAAAAACTTTAAACTGCACCTAAAGCAATGGAACAAATCCGCCTTTGGAGACATTCTCCTCAGAAAAAAGGAAATTGAATGTCAACTTGAAGATCTCCAGTGAACTTTCATAGAAGGATATCGTCCACAAGACTTGGCGCTGGAAGAGGATCGATTAAAGAAGGACCTAGAGACCTGCAGAGAGCAAGAAGAAATTCTATGGAGGCAAAAATCCAGAATACAATGGCTTAAGGAGGGGGAACGCAACACAAAATTCTTTCACAGGGCGATGACACACCGAAGATACATTAATCGCATCTCCCATATAGAGGACGAGCAAGGGGTCCCAATTAGAGAACATGACCAAATAACGGCGAGGCTCAACTCCTTCTACCAAGATCTCCTCATAGAGGGAAATGTAAACAGGATGGAGGCTATTCAAAAAGTTACCCAACACATACCTCGGATGATTACTTTGGAGAAGAACACTGCATTGATGAGGCCTATTACTCAGACGGAGGTAGATTTGGCTGTTAAGGACATGCCCCCTGGAAAAGCTCCAGGTCCTAACGGCTTTACCACAGACTTCTTCCACCATTGCTGGGACATGATCAAGGAAGACGTTTGGCTGGCAGTAGAAGAATCCAGATCATCTGGGCAAGTTCTTTCTGCCTTAAATGCAACCTTCATCACTCTTATCCCCAAGGAGGAAAGGGCAACCCACCCGAAGCAGTTTCGACCAATCTCCCTATGTAATGTCATCTACAAAATACTTACAAAGATCATCGCCAATCGCCTTAAACCGCTYCTGCCTTTCATCATCTCTAATGAGCRGACTGGATATGTGGAAGGGAGAYAGATTATGGACARTGTCATTCTTGCCAATGAGGTTATCCACTCCTTAAAGACGAGCAAAACACCAGGTRTKCTCATTAAACTCGATCTCTCAAAAGMTTTTGACARGTTAAGSTGGCAATATTTGAGGTCAGTTCTGGAAGCCTTTGGCTTCTCGACTCAATGGGTTGATTGGATTCTCAAGCTCACCTCCTCTTCCTTTTTCTCAATCCTTGTTAACGRCTCACCCTCCCAACCTTTTCRTCCTTCCAGAGGCATCAGGMAAGGCGACCCTCTCTCCCCTTTCCTTTTTGTTATTATGGCGGAAGGCCTGGGTCGTTATCTAAAAGCGRCGGTTYTTGATGGCACGCTTGTTGGGCTGCCAATCCATAATCTTAATCCGGCGCMCTCGCACAGCYAGTTTGTTGATGATACTCTTCTTATGAGCACTCCCACGGTAAGAGAGGCCACCAAGCTCAATTCTATCCTCTCTGACTTCTCAGATGCGTCTGGCATGCTGCTCAATCTGGACAAATCCAAACTCTACTTTTTCAACACGCCTGCCTCGGTTCAGACCCATCTGTCTAGGATCCTAGGTATCGCC
The DNA here is from genome assembly GCA_010110895.2 of Picea sitchensis. Lineage (NCBI taxonomy): Eukaryota > Viridiplantae > Streptophyta > Pinopsida > Pinales > Pinaceae > Picea > Picea sitchensis. Next base: position 65,004 of record SNQJ01S0049050.1, on the reverse strand, counting down.
AGAAGCTCCCTCCCTTCCACTTACTTAGGTATCCCCCTAACAGGTGAGTCGGCAAGATCTATCTCTTGGGACAACCTGCTCTTATCCATAGCTAATAGATTGAACAGCTGGACCTTCAGACCCTTGAACATTGCGGCTAGAGTGGTTTTGCTCAAATCAGTCCTACAAGCACTACCAACTTACCTCTTTACTGCTCTAGCTGCGCCTATCTCGGTCATCAAAGCCATCAGAAGTCTCCAGCGTAACTTCCTATGGAAGGGACACCTCAACAATAAGAAATGGGCACTTGTTGGTTGGGATAAAGTATGCAAACCAAAAAAATATGGAGGCCTGGGGCTTCGAGACCCAGGACAAATGAACCAGGTCATGGGCGCAAAGATGTGGTGGAGGTGGTTGCAACATCCCCATGCACTCTGGGCACAGCTCTGGAAGCAAAAGTATGCACCAAGTGTGAAACATGACCAACTAATTCGACTCAATGAACAGAGGCAAGGATCCAATATTTGGAATACCGCTTGGAGAAATCGATCCCTAATTCAGCAGCATGCCTTCTGGGAAATAAGAAATGGTGAAAGCGAAAGATTTTGGCAGGACTCTTGGCAACAACTACCCCCTCTTGCTGAAGTGGAAAGCCTCCAACCTCTCAAGCTCAAACTGCAGCAGCGAGGCCTCGAAAGGGTCAAGGACTTTTGGCTCCCAAATCAAGCTCAGCTAGACTGGAGACAATGGAAACTCAACAAAATAGAGCTTCAGATTCCGGAGGATTTTGACCTGCTACCGTGGAAGGAACGCTTGTCACACATGAATATCCCACTTAAAGAAGGTGCAGATTTAATTCGCTTGGGGCACTCCACCTCAGGTACTTTCTCAGTCAAAAAATCTTATTACCTTCTTTTGAATCTCCCAATTCAAGCACCTGAGCCAATTTGGAACAGGGTCTGGCAACCTTTTTTATGGCCCAAGGTTTCCCTTTTCCTCTGGCTCACAGCCCAAAACTGCATCCTCACTTGGGACAACCTCCTTAAGAGGGGTTTCACGGGCCCCTCCAGATGCCCACTTTGCCATCAAAATGAGGAAACTATGGAACACCTCCTCAACCTGTGCCATTACAGTCAACAGGTATGGGATTGGGGAGCTACAGCTATGCGACACTCCCAGCGGAATCGTGGCAGCATACGGGACACCCTGGTCAACTGGGAATCATTCTCCTTCCACAACCCAATACTCCAATGCATATGGCAGCTGCTACCAGGCTTCACGCTTTGGGCAATCTGGAAAGAAAGAAACCAGAGGATTTTCAACTCCAAACCGTCCCTCTCTTCCAGCACCTGGGAAAGAATAAAGTGGTTCATCCGTGAAACTATTCTCAGCAAGGTTTGGACTCAAGAAGACATTCAATGCAAGATTGAGGAGGAACCTATTCTTGAGGGCTGGAACCTCCACCAGTGCATGCAAATTCAGAGCAAGGCCATTAGGAAGAGGGATAGAAGTCCCTCGGTTTGGTCCCCCCCCCCCC
>SNQJ01S0049050.1:40945-61452 GCA_010110895.2 Picea sitchensis | reverse complement strand
ACGTCATAGAAATTTCAGGGTGGCTATTATCTTCTACTTCCGCAGAAAATAGTGTTACAGATGAGAGCTTAGGTATTAAAGCTTCAGTGAAGGATCCCTCGGAAAACCCCTCCGGAGTTATATTTCCTCCTTCGGTTACAAATAACCCACTCATAGGTTCCACCGCATTACCATCCAGCCTTCACTTCGGGACAACCTCCTCCCCTCCTCCTCAATGTTTGAGCCCACGAGAATTGGGTATTATCCGATCCCCCACCTCTCCTATTCTGATTGACACAGTCGTGGAACCGAGCTTTAGAGAATTAGATGAGGGTGAGTCCTCACTCAACACTGCCCTCGATTCCTTAATACCCTTCATTAAGGATAATAAGGTTGGTATAAATCTACCTAACTACCTAGGTAAGGCATCCATTAACCTTTCTTCACACTCGAAGGCAACCTCTTCAAAGCCTCATCTGACAAGGGATGGGAAAGACTATGCATGGTCCAGGGGACTAGGTATAAAACTCTCCCCCTTAAAAACTCGAGGAACTGGAAAAAAATGGCACAAACTTCTTTACTGTTAGTTGAGTCTATTCCCTCTCCTACTGACAATGGGCCTCTTAGAGCAATGAAATCCCTTGCGAGGGCTAAGTGATGTTAGTATTAACCTTAAATGTAAGAGGGATAGGAGGCACCCTCAAAGTTTCCTCAATCCGTCAACTTTTGGAACACACCCGTCCTGATATCATTCTCCTTCAAGAAATGTTGGTGAATGAGTAGAAAGAAAGGGATTTTATCCATCATTTTTTACCGTCTTGGGTTTCGAGTTCATTTAATTTAGTGGGTAACTTTGGGGGTCTCATAGTTTCTTGGGACCCATTATTATTTTCCTTGGATCCTTATCTCACAGTGGGTCGTATCTTGTTAACAACAAAGAGCTTAATACACAATCAAGAGCTAGCTATTTTAAATATTTATGGTCCATGTAAGGACAAGAAACTCTTTTGGAAGGCACTGGATGAAAGAGGTATTTTATCAATCAAAAATCTGATAATAGCCGGGGATCTAAATATCAATCTTTCAACAGATGAGGTTTGGGGTGGGCACCCTGGGTGTGAGATTTCTGAGGATTATTATAGAGATATTTTTTCATCAAACAACTTGATTGACATAAATCCGACTAAAGTGGTGTCGACTTGGAGAAATGGGTGCATCGGTTTGGGAGTGGTTGCTAGGAGGTTAGATAGGTTTCTGGTTGTCGAAGATCTAATAAATGATACTAGGCTTTACAGGTCATGGATTGAATTCCCATACATCTCAGATCATGCGCCAATGCTACTTCAATTGGATTTTCCACCAACATACAAAATTTATCCATTTAAATTTATTTCACAGTGGCTCAATGATAAAGGGTTCATGGATATAGTCTTTAAAGTTTGGAATGGCCCGATTTTCTTGACAGAAAGTGGAAAACAGAGAAGGATCATATGGAAATTACAAGAGCTAAAAAAACAAACTAAAATTTGGCATAAAGAGACCGTGACCAGAAACAAAGAGAAGTTGCTATCGTTGGAATCAGACATAAAGGTTACACTTAAAGTTTTGGAAGGTGATCCTACCGATCATACAAATGATTTATCTCTCTGGCAATTAGAATCGAAAAGGAATGAGATATTAAGAGGTGAGGAAGAACAATGGTGGCTGTGTAGCAGGGCCCCCTGGTTGACCAGCGGGGATACAAATTCTAGATACTTTCATAAATTTGCAAGTTTCAATAGAGTGAGGAAACACATCTGGAAAATCAATAATGGGCATGGGGACATTGTTACGGAACAAGAATCTATAAAGGAAGCAACAGTAAATTTTTTCAAGGATTTCTATAAAGCGTCAACTGCTCCGAGTATGATGGAATAATTTAAATTAATAGAACTCTATCCGCAGATGATTAACGAGGAGGAGGCTAGCACATTGTTCAATCTGGTTTCATTGGAGGAATTTAAAGTTGTTCTGTTACTTTTCAAGAAAGAAAAAAGCTCGGGTCCGGAAGGATGGACCATCGAACTATTTATTTTCTTCTTTGATCTTGTAGGGGAAGATGTCCTTGCTATGGTGGAAGAATCTAGGTGCTTAGGTGCTATCACTGGAGGCATAAACTCTACTTTCCTGACCCTGATCCCTAAGGCCAATAATCTGTCCTCCTTTGATGATTTCCGACCAAGTTCATTGTGCAACCTTTGCTACAAAATAATTTCAAAAATTATTGCTAATCGGCTAAAACCTTTTCTCTCGAGGGATATTTCCATTGAACAGTTGGGGGTTTTAAAGGACAGGAGTATTCAAGATACCATAGGAACGACCCATGAGAGTTTTCACAGTATAAAAAATAAAAGTTTAAAATCCCTTGTATTAAAATTGGATTTAAGGAAAGCTTATGACTGTATTGATTGGGAATACTTAAGATTGATCCTTCTAAACATTGGAGTAGGGATCCAAATGATAAATTGGATAATGTCTTGTGTTACCTCCACTTCCTTTGCAGTTTTAATAAACAGGGAGGCTACAAAATTCTTCAGAAGTGGCAGGGGAGTTCATCAAGGATGTTCACTCTCCCTGTTGCTCTTCATATTAGTAATGGAAGGTCTTAGCTTATTGCTGAAAAATAGTTTGGAGAGAGGATCCGTAATAGGTATAAAGGTTTTGAGGATGATAAAAATTTTACATCTCCTTTTTGTGGATGATGTTATCATTATGTCAAAGGCCAGTGTAAGTGACTGGCAGGAAATAGACTGGATTATTAGTTTATTCTACAAAGCCTCAGGGCTGTCATTAAATCAATCAAAGACCATAGTACATTATGAAGGCCTCTCACAGGTTGAGTTGGATCCTTTTAAACTTATCCTCCCATGTAACTTCATTCACCTTTCAGGCAGTTTTAAGTATCTGGGATACCATTTAAAGACTGGGGCTCAACACACAAGTGATTAGGACAGGTTAATTTCCAAATTATTAAAGAAAGTTGGCATATGGTGCAATCGATGGTTGTCTCTGGGAGGTAGATTCATCTTGGTCAAGTCAATTCTAGAAGCACAACCTGTCTTTTGGATGTCAATGGAAGCCTTACCCTGTTCATTTATAAATAGGATCAGAAAAGTAATGTTCTAGTTTCTTTGGAATGTCCATTCAGAGACCCAACATTACCATTTATGCAGATGGGAGGCCTTGTCCATACCAAAAAAGTATGGGGGATGGGGTTTGTGGAACCTTTACTTATTCAATACCGCTTTAAATACAAATACTCTTTGGAGGGTTCTAAATCAGGACAGTATTTGGCATCGGGTGGTGATGGATAAATACTTGTAGAATACAACACTGATCAATTGTCTTAGGAAGTTGTATCATCATGTAAACACAACCTCCAGGATCTGGTCTAGTATATTACGCATGATTCCACTTATCCTCCATTTGCTCAGCTGGTGACCAGGAGCAAGACATCTAATTATGATTGGGAGAGACAAGATTCTCGGTTTGGGAGAAAGATCCTTTCTCCTTAATGAAACCATTAAGCATATTAATAAAAAGCAAGTACTTGTTCTTGCACAAGCAACGGTGGAAAAGAATCTGAATACGGTGGCGGTGGTATGGATGAACAACGTTGATCTGGAGATGACGGGGACTCTCTCGGATGATTGGGATAACTATACAAAGGAATTAAATGGAGTTGGAGTAACACTGAATACAAATGTAGAAGATGCCCTGCTCTGGTCGGGTGGAGACAATAAAGGAGATCTATTGGTTAAAAATTGTTATGATGCCATATTATCTCTTCAGGAGATCCCGGTAAGGAGCGGTTGTAAGAGACAATTTTGGAAATGGCATTTACCTTTGAAGGTAATTTATTTTTTTGGCTAGCCATACATAACATAATACTTACCTGGGACATTTTACAGAAGAAGGGGTGGATTGGCCCGAATTATTGTTGTCTATGTGGTCAAAGGGCGGAAGACAACACTCATCTCTTCATTGAGTGCATATTTACAACATTCGTTTGAGAAAAATGTGCGCCCCTGCTCCATTTTAATCCCCAGTGGGATGGACCCTCCTTGACGAATTGTATGGATTCTTGGGTAATGGTCAAACAACTTTCGAACAGATTTCTGATTATGCTTTGCTGTTTTATATGGAAAGAACAAAATAAATGTCTTTTTGATGGGCACATACCCTCTGCCTGGGTGGTGGTTTTTAAGATTTTAGGAGATTTCAAGTTAATTTTACCAGCTCGGAATTCTCAGAGATTAAGGTAGAACCCAATCTTGAGGATAAATGGTTACTCCTTGGCCACTTTCGATGGGGCTACTGTAGCTGGAGGAAAAAACTGTGGCACGGGGGGAACTATAAAAACATCAAGTTCACAAGTTTATTGTTGGTATTTCAATTGTGGAGCCGAATCGAATACAAAAGCTGAATTGTTAGGAGATTGGGAAACTCTTACCATATCTAAGCTTTTGAACCTTCATTATATTCAGGTTATGCGGGACGCAAAGGTGATAATCGATTGGCTGGATCATAAAAGAAAGCTCCAAGCCATCAATATTGAAGGCTGGAAACATAGAATTAAGGATTTGATCCCTTCCTTCAAAGGTATTTACTTTCATCACATCTCTAGAGAAAAAAATGGGGAGGTTGATCAATTGTCAAAGAAAGCCCTATCAACGACAAAAGGAAGGATTACATATTTCACTTGGGATGGAGAGATCGTGGGTCCCACTCTCCATGTGGATATCTTTTAATTTTTTTTTTATTTTTTTTTATCATATTTTTGTTTTTCAGGATTTGTTCTATTTGGTATGGTTTCTGGCAGTATTCTCAAGCCTTTCCTTGTTAATACTCTTTATATTATCACTTTGTTGTGGGAATTCTATATTTTGTTTCTTTGATCTTCAAGTCCGGGCAACTTCTCTTTAGAACATTGTGCTCAGATTTGTTGTGAAGTTTTCTATCGATCCAATGTGGATGGGTTAGTAGTGATCATAGACTCTGCTGGTGTAAATTTTTTTTTTATATAATATAATTTTTGTGCGAATTTTCATTTGGAAAAAATGAATGGTTGTTGTATGACACAATAATACAGGAAATTCACATAAGAAAATGGCAGCGGATGGTACGATGGACAGTAGGATGTTGCAATGAGTGGTACAGTGGTGGATGCAGATGATAGAGGTAGTGTGGATGAGGTACCCTTCCAATTGGATGATCTATGGGTGAGTGTCAATTTTTGAATACCGAAAACCCTTCACTTGAATCCTTGGAATTGTTGTGATCTTGGGTGACACGATTTCCAAATAGAGTAGTCTAAACGTTTTGCCTTTTGGGGGTTTTCTAGCCACTTTTTCCGTTTGATTTTGCCCCAAATTTGGTGATGAATGGTTGGATATACATATTTGAGTGGTTAAGTTTGTGTAATTCGAGTTCCCCATGGGTTTTTCAGCATGCTGAATCCATTTATGCATTCATAAATGTAATTTAAACAACAAAAAATAGAGATTTTGTCCAAATTTACATCGTCGTATTCCGGACAGTTCTTGCCAGAAAACCCAAAAGGTAGAACATTTAGCCAACGCCTTTCCAAATGTCAGCAAACCTGCAACGCCTTCTCTTTGTTGGCGTTTATATCAACTTATGTAATGTGTCTAAGTATATTGATGTACAACTTAATTTTGTACTTGCACTGGACTATCATTTTCTTGATTTCTGGCTTTTTTCTTTTTTTATTAATTGTAGCAGAATCTTCTTTTTCTTTTTAATTCTTATTATCTTGAATTATCTTCTGTTAATTTTCTTGCAGTGGAATAATTATTATTTTTTAACAGAAATTTCTGCTTTCTTTTTTAAATGGAAAAATGCCCTAGCGTGGTCAAGGACCCAGAGTTCCAAGAACTCTAAAAAATTAAGTGGCCAAAGGCCTGTAGTATTGTTTCCAAGGGAAACCAAATTTCAACCAAACGTTTATGGGCCAAAGGCCAGGATCATACTTTCTCTAATACCAAATGAGACGAAAAAAATTCGTCACGCACAAATAATCCAAAATATCTGGAATATAGTAATCAAATCCATGTTACAACAAATTTTGCCTCACCCCATGGAACTTGCTTGGATGGCCTTTCCATTTCCCTATGAAAAATTAAAGTCCCCTTTTGTACCTTCCAGAGCCAAAATACACATTTTTCCACATATATGCATCCTATCAGTTAGACAACATGTGTATATGTAGGTTTCTCCACTACAACCCCTGTACATCAGGTTTTTTGCTCAAAATTAAAAATTATGTCGCGTTTCCATGCCATGTCACGAGATCCATGATGCTTGACCTTCCATATATTGGAAACACTCTGAATCAACCCTTCATTTCCATGTGAATTCTATAAATTGAGCCTTATCCAAGACTTGGAAAGAGGGGAGAACAATTCAACTTTGAGAGTAAATACACTCTGGAGAAATGTCACTTCACATTGAGTCTACATCCCTTTATCCTTGAAACTATAAACTCCTTGTTCAACCCCCAAAATCTTCCTTCTTTGTGATGAAGAACCTCATAGTATCCTTTATATGAGCTTGTCGTTGGTGGAGTATTGAAGTGGTGGAGGCCCAGTTGGAGGGACTTAGTTTCTCGGTTTCAATGTGTGTCGTTATAGAAGTTTGTCACCTATATACTTCTGTTGATTATTTTAATAGAAATACTCTTTTCTCATCCAATTGATATCTTGCAAATATTTGAATTATTATTCCATGGGCGTATTTGTCATGTATGTTAATGGATTATGCTAGTATATATGCTAACATTATATATCATCACCATATGATTGCGTATCTTGGTTGTTGAGGACAAGTTGCAGGTATAAAGCTTTGAGTTGCATGCTCAACGATGGTCTTCATCGAACATTTGAATGAGGTAGGCTCTTGGCTTTGTCTTGTTAGCATGTTATTTATGTAGCATACTTGGGATTAGAATTGATTTCTACGTTTCATTCAGTTTGTTGTGGTTTACCCCATGCCATAGATATATTTTCCTCGTAACAGAATTAGCAACCATACTGGGGATTGATCTTCTTTCTTTTGGGGTTTGGAGTGTTTTTCTCCTTGATTTTCTCTCTATTAGATTGAGTTTCCTTGTCGCCTGATTGCTTGACAACCTACTTTTACTTTGCATCTGAGTCTCTTGGCTTAACCCTTGCCCTGGAAGTGTTTTACTAGGTATACACGTCTTTTACCTTGACAGATGCATACATACGTGAGATGTCCTTTTGAAGGGTGAGTACAAACATGAGTTTTTCTCAAACAGTCATGTACATCATATCTTTAGTCTTGATGGCTGAGTCTGGTGTTTGCTGGGTGAGTTTGGTCAGTTGTTGATTCTTCTTGGGTCTTTGTCCTGATTGTTAGGTTCTTACAGAGTGATAGGAAACTTTCTTATTGTTGGATTTTTTGGCGGTATTCTTTCTTATCATATTTTTCATTGGATGTCCTTGCACATTGGTCTGAGTGTTTGATTCTTGGTATCCTTCTTGGCTTATCTCTTTTTTCTTGCAATAGGGCATGGATTTGAAGCTACTATTCAATCCTTGCATTTTCTTTTCTTTATATTGAAAATACAAAACATTTTCTTATTTTTCATTATGACATTTTCTCTTTTGATTACTTCACATTGATTTTGACACATGTGGAGAGATTGCATTTCATTGAAATTGTAGAGATTGCATTGGAAAAGTTGCATTTAGAAGCATACTATCTCTATGAAATTCAATAATAGTACTTAAAAATGTTTTTATATTCACTTATTTTATATGTTGAGTCATAATACCATCAATTTCACAACCACACCTTTTGAGTAAGCAGAAGCCATTAAAATTAACGTTGACTAATTAAAATTGATTAGAAACGGTTTTATTTTTCAAGTGTACACAAACAAGTATAGGACATAGGGCCTTGTAATAGGATTTTGTGAGTAAACTTCTCCAAGGCTATTAAACTAAACATATGTGTCTGACCAGGGAGTGGTGAAACCCATTTTGTAATTAGTGACATCAAGAGGCTCCGCTCACACTGATATTAAGCACGAGGTCATGCGAAGTTGGTTGTAGAGATAACCTTCTAATACCTTCTTAGCATCAGAGAAATTTATGGGGTTCTATTCATATTTGGGGGTCTTGCTAGGTTCTTTACCTCTGTGAGAGGTAGTGATTTCAAGATTTCGGTCTTTGTTACCCTGCCCATATGGTGGATCGGATTTACAACTGTTCTCCTACGCATTGATTATATTGTGGTGACTCTAGTTGCTTGGCATAGGTAGCCACATAGGTTACCTGCAGGGGTTATTCTGTAAGTACCCTGAGTCAGATAAGGGTTAGACAACACACAACCTTTAAGGAGGATTACCTCTCCGGGGGAATCTGACCGATTGTGTTGTTAAGACCATCAGGGCCCTTATAACTAATAATGATACCTCCAATACTTTGAAGGGAGTCTCAGGCCCCTCTTGGGCAAGACATACCTAATTTAGTGAGGGAAGCCCATTTTCAACCACTATATCTTGTTTGTGTGTATTGGCCCTTTTTTCTTTATTATTGGTGTGCTCTCTGATTATTAGTTTTCCCTAGGATTTGGTTTTATATCTTGAGTCTTGAGTCATCATGGAGCAAGATCATCTTCCTTGCAGGTCTCGTCGTTTGTTGAAGTTGCCATTGTATCTTGATTATTTACCGAAGTTGTCTTCTAAAAGGCATAAAGTTAATAAACATGGTACATATATCTCCACATCCCATACTTGTGATAATACAATTATGAGTACTGAGTCAAACCCGAATGTCACTAGGAGTCCCTCGACTCTTATATCTTTTGTGATTAGTGGGATTCCTTAGACTCTTTCAACCTTGATGGTTGGGGTGCCAGATATTCCCACCTCTACTGCTACCCAACCTATGGATTCTACTCGACCGATAGGAATGAATCCTTTCCGATATCGTTTTGGTATGCCAGGTCACAATTCTCAGTCAATACCTTCAGTCTCTAATCCATTTTCTTTTGGTATTCCCAACATGACATCGCAACTCTTATCCTCTATCCCAATGGCTAATGCGAATCCTAGTTTTGGACCTAGGGGCATGGCTCCTCCGTATGATCCTCTCTTATTTGGTGGAGGTCATATCTCCCAAACAAATACTACAATTGGCGGTTAGCCCCCCTTTTCTTCTGAGCCTAATCCTAGTCTCAATGCTCCTAGATGAAATGCTCAATCGGGCAGACAAGTCACTTCCTATATTTTGTCCTTTATCCCTTCTTCCTCCATGCCGATTATGAAAAACACATTTATGGAGAATTCCCCTCTATCCTCCAGAGTTCGATGTGGAGGGAGTCAGTTTCACACTATGGGAAACCCCCAACCCAGATCCCCTTCAGCTGGGGGAAACATATATAACTCTCATTATGCCTCTTCCATCGGTATGGTGCCCATACAACCTTTTATGAATTAGTTTGGAGGAGGATATTATCCTACTGGACACAACCATGGTATATACTATAACCCTATATGGCCTGCAATCCCTCAACACCAATCTTTCTCTGGAGCACGGGCTCAGACGCGACAACCATGATTCTTTTTTCTGGCCACGCTTAATCTGCCATATTTGTCAAAATTAATGAACAATCATGTGCGTCACGATCCGTTATGGTCGCCTGTCCCCACCAAGATCCTTTCTTACATTCCAAAATTCAAAGGCAAGGCTAGCGAGGATCTGGGTGATCATGTCACTACTTTTCATCTTTGGTGCTCATCCAACTCCCTCAATAATGATTCTATTCATTTCACGCTATTTCAACGCACCCTCACGGGGGTCGCCGTGAAGTGGTACATTGAGCTATCAGGGGGAACATACAAAAAATTTAATTAGATGGTTTTCATATTTCTCAATCACTTCTAGTTGTCGATTTGTTACGATGCTGGCATAGAACTTTTGTCGGCCTTTTTCCAAGATAAGGCCATGCATATCTCTGACCATATCCAAGAGTGGCGTAGATGGAAGAGGTTGATTAAATCCTACATTCCTACAGATTTTCTCTGAGGTTTTTGTTGGGGTGGTTCCTTAAGTCCTTATTTCCTTATATTTGAAGGATGTTCCTTAAGTCCTTATTTCCTTATATTTCGAAGGATGTTTCTACATCTGGAGTAACATCTAAGGAAGAAGATGTTTTCAAAGCCCAACAACTGGAACTCATATATGCTTAGTCTGGGATGTTGTATGAAATTCTTCATGATGCACCGCGGTTGATCTATGACCCTAGAAAAAAGCTTGGGCCTCATGCTGATGGCATCATAGGATTTGCAAATGCTAAGTCTACAAACTTGGTGACAAACCAGTTGCAATATTTGTCTCTAAGCCAGCTTGTAGCAGGACAAGATTTGACTTCTTCCTCCACTCCCACCCAGTCGGTGGATGTGCATTATGTACAGTTGTCGGCCAACCAAAATGGTAACTGTTACACATTATTTTGGTCATCTTAGTGATCCATTGACAACATGTGTGCATGTTCCCAAAAGAGCCTGTCTTCATGAGGAAAGTGGTTGAATTTCTCTTCTAAAAACCTTGTTATGGAAGGTCATCATAGGCTGCATCATAAGCAGGGTGCGACAATGCCTGGTCATCGCACTCTTCCCTAAAACTGGTTTGCGATGTCTCCACAGGCTGCTCTACAACTGGGGTGCGATGATGTTAAAAGGATAAGAAAATGTCGACCTTCAAGAAAGTTCTATAAGAGGATAGAAGATGATGCATCATCCATATGGTTGGTATCCTACTCGATTCTCCGATTTGGTGGGATCATCCTAATCTCTTTAACCATCTCTCTTAACCCTATATGAAGAGGGATTTCTCATGGAAAAGGCTAAGGTTAATGAGGGTTGAATTGGATAAGATTGTATGGATAATTCTGCATTGGATCATTCTTGAGAGCCTCATTTGAGTTCATCAAGTCATTGTGGATATTCTTCATTCAAGATTGAAGCAAGTGTGTGTGTTGGAGCAAAGGGTAATTGAAAGGGGACCCTTCAACATCAAGGCTTTGGTTCTAATCTCCACTTTCATTATTATATAATACAGTAATATGTTTGTTTCCCATAAAACTCATCTCGTTTTATTGTATGATTCCTTGATCACATACATAGGTTCTCTTTGAGTATGCTATATTGCTTTCACTTTGGTTGGCTTGTGTTCCCTTGCAGATCCAACATCACAGGAGCACTGGAGTGGATCTAGGACGACAATGGCAAGGACAATCGATATTTAAACGATATGTTGCCTCTCCCTTGTTAGATAGAAAACTCAATGATTAGAGCTTAGGGAAAGTGTCATGTTCTGTTATGTTTTGTTCTAGATCTAGGTGGATCTAGGGGGATCTGTTTATGTCCACATTTACTGATAAGTCCCATAAAAAAATTGGTGACCATAGTAGGGATACAAACTCCTTTTGATTTTTTGCTTCCCATTTTCCTTTAGCCTACCTTCCTATGATAATTTTCATTCTTTGAGTCTGTGGTTGATCCATCCAGACTCCCTGGGTTTAGAAGTTCCTTTAGATTTTTTGTCTTTCTTCCAAATTTTTCAAATTTACAAAGATCGTCGCACTGTAACTTACTCACGGCCTACGATGACCCTGAGACATCGCCCTCCAATTAGCCAATCCAATGCGACGTTTCCACACTCTACCTTTCCAGTGGCCTACGACGACCCTTTCTCGTCGCACTGTGTCCCATGCCCAACCTACGACAACTCCTGTATTTTTTGATGGAGTGATTCATTTTTTCTTTTACCACCTAGATTTGTCTTAAAAGCATGGGGTGAACTTCCTATACCCATGTTTGATTTATTTATGACTTTGAAGCTTGCTTGTGATTGGTTTTCAGTGATTGAAAGTCTTTCTTTGCATTTTGCAAGTTTTTTACTTTTTCTCATTGTCACAAGGATATAATCTTGGATCTTCATCCGAGTGCTTGCTTGACAAAACATCTTTGGTTTGCCTTGAGTTTTGGATTCATTCTGTTTGTTAAATTTTTTGTTGATTGAGAAACATTTTTTCTTGCTTATTTCAAGAGTTTTTCTTGTCTTTTTCATTTTTGTCTACATTACGAATTTGGTTTGGGAATTGTGTTGAGAATATCTTGATTTTCTTGGATTACATTTTCTTTCCATTATGATATCTCTGATTCTGTTTTGGAAAGGAAGAATTGAATTCATTTATTCTTTTTAGGTAATCTCTTATACGAAAATTTTTACATTCGAAATATTGATAAAAAGAAGAAATTGGAAAATTTGTAGTTCATGATTGTTTGGAATTCTGTTCATTTGGAATTAAGTAATTGCAATTGGTAGCTTGTTATACTTCAAAAGAAATACCTTCTCCCTACTATAACTAGAGTTCATTGAATTGAAAATTTCACATTCATCGCTTTTTGCATGTTATTGGGTCAAGGTCACAACATCAACAGTTTCATTTCCGTCTCCTTTTTGAGTAAGCAACAACCTCTAAAACACAATGTAAATTTAAAATTTATTAGTAACTTTTATTTTCTAGGGCTCTTTTTCACCAACATTATCTAGGATAACACTTTGGAATAGGTTGTAAGACACACTCTCCAAAGAATGAAAACACACAACAGTATCTTGTGGTAGGGAGAGTTCAAATCCAATTGCTACATTTTGTCCTGGGAAGCCCTTGTAATCTTCTCGGCCATCAATCCCACTGTCGGGAAATGCTACTATGCGGAACATTCTCATACATATATATAACATGCATATTTAATAAAACTTAACCAAACAATATAGAGTAATCACAAAATTACTGCTAACATACATAATTAATGGAATTAACAACAATTCATATATGCAATAGAATACATGAAAACATACAAGCATCACAAACATGCATTTAATTGAAATTAAACACATAATGATACTTATCTTTAAAACTGGAGTAACTCCACCAACTATGTGTAGACCTTCCACTAACCTCCCAGCCTTAGACCATGATGCTCATCCCGCTCATCAGTGGTTCACCCCCGAGCTGGGACTAAGCTCCACCCAAGGCAAAGGAATCCTAGACTAGGCCGAGGTTACCGGAAAACTACACAGCGCAACCGAAAGGATTCTATCCAGAACCCTTCTAACTCCCACTACTCATGGAATCTCATTCCCCACATGCCTATTCCACCCGAGATAATACACCTTCACAAGCATAGCCCATCGATTTCTTCACTTCCCTCTCTGGGTCTCGGCAACAGGCCGGATCAAGAATTATCAGAGCTCCGTAGCTGGTGCTGGACTCTCTCTAGAAGAAAACCACTTCCCAGTAGACTCTCTCACCTGGAGAGAGCTGCTCACAAGCCTAAAAACCTGCTTCTTCTACCACGGGCCTAACAACCCACGTCTTCAACTGCAACCACCTCTCTCACCTAGAGAGAGTGTTGCATATAGGCCTGACAACCTGCTTCTTCAACTCTGTTCCCGCACAAGGAGGACAACAACAAGGCTCAGAAAGGAACAAATAATGTACACTGGTCAATACAACTCAGGAAATAGTAGGAAGCAACCCAAAATGGTTCAGGTACGGACTCGACTCTACAAGGGAGGATAAGCTGGGTTCACAGGACACAGAGAAGACACGACTCTGTCCACGTGTTTTCCACTAGTTTTCATTGTGCGTGACAAGGAATCAACACAGAGGTCGAATGCAAACTCTAATGGTTCAGACAGAGGATGTGTCGAATTCTTAGGAAAACATCACAGGTTGGCCTCACGACTTTGGGTTTCAAAGCTGCGTGAGGTATGTAGAGATCAGATGCAGAGGCAACACGATTCGGACAACGGATGCAAGAATGGAGGACGAACCCCCATCATGAATTGACTCTTTAGCTTTAACTGCATGCGTCTATGTCGATACTTGTCTTCCTGGAGCTTCATGCATTCCCTTTTGCACACGTTGGAGTTGCATGCGTTTCCTCTCCTAGGACTTAGGATAAAAAAATATGTCTTTCACATAGCTTTGGAATAATAATAAATTATTATTCTCAAGGAATTAAGCCCTAAATCTTATCCCTTCTTTCTAACCTTTCATCCCCCTTTCCCTTACCCACCTTGTGGAATCTTAGTCCCCCATCACAATTTCTTCATGGTCGGTCTGCACGCAACGATGTTTAATCTTTATTAATGTTCTTCATAATTACATATACAAAAACAAGCTCCTGGCCTTTAACACCTAAGCTCTCCAACCTAATAAACACATAAGCCCACCAGCTTATATACACTTGGCTCACCAGCCTATAAACAATATTACAATTCATAATTACAACTGGGGCTCTACCGGGGGATATTACAATCCCCTCCCCTTATTTTTTCACTGTCCTCAATGCAACTGTTTACACAACATCAACGGGATTTTCAAAATATTCAAAAATATGTGGGTATTCTACCTGCATAACATCCTCATTCTCCCATGTCATGTCCTCAAGACCGTACCAGGTCCACTGGACCTTTCCAATCCCTATGGCTCGATTCTGGAGCTATTTTCTTTTCCGGTCCAATATGCGCACATGATGCACTTGCAGGACACCTTCTTGCTCCACCTAAATCACATTCCAATCGAGTACATGATTAGCATAAGGTATATATTTCTTAAGAAATGAAATATGAAACACATTATGTACAGTCATGGATGCAGGTAATGCAAGCATATATGCAACTGGTCCAATCCTTTCTAAGATTTCAAATGGCCCACAAAATCTGGCTGCCAACTTGGAACAGTTTCCCAGCTTTAGGACACTTTTGTTACCTTTCACTTTCAGGAAAACATGATCGCCCACTTTAAAATCTCTGTGGGTTCTTTTTTATCAACATAAATTTTCTTCCTGTCTTGTGCAGCCTTTAAATTCTGCTTAATTTTCATCATTTTCTTTTCCATTTCCTTGAGGAACTCTGGCCCAACTACTTCCCTGTCAGCTGGATTATCCCAACTTACTGGAGTATTACACTTTCTGCCATAAAGTGCTTCAAATGGGCTCATATTCAACGATGCTTGATACCCATTGTTGTAGGTTAATTCTACCAAGTGTAGGTAGTCTTCCCATTTATATGGTTTGTCCATCACATACATCCTTAGTATGTCTTATATCACTTGATTCACCCGCTCATTCTTCCCATTAGACTCAAGATGATAAGCAGTACTGAAGTTTAGATTCGTTGTGAATCCTTTGAACAACCCCTTCCAGAACTTTGAGGTAAATTCCGGGTCCCTGTCAGACATAATTGTCTTGGGAATACCGTGAAATCATGTTATTTCCCTCATAAAAATATCAACAATGTTAGCTGCCTTGTGAGAAGTCTTCAATGGAATAAAATGGGAAGCTTTCATAAGCTTGTCCACCACCACCATGATTGAATCATGCTGCTTGCCTATTCTGGGGAATCCTATGATGAAATCCATTGTCACTACCTCCCACTTCCACTCAGGAATGGGTAAAGGTTGCAGAAACCTTGTTGGGTGCTTGTGCTTATCTTTAACCTTCTGGCACTCCATACATCTGGTGATGTATTATGCAATCTCTTTCTTCAGACCTGGCCAAAAGTAATGGCTCTTGACTGCTACCATAGTTTTCTGATATCCAGGGTGCCTAGCATAAGGCACATTATGCATTTCATTCAAAATCCTAAGTTTCAAGTCCTGTACATTAGGTACATAAATTTTGTTCTTGTACATAAGTATTCCGTCGGCTTCCAATTTATAATTTTCCACTTTCTGTGGCATCTCACCTTGCTGTAGCTTTTCTACCAACTCCACGTACTGCAAATCTGCATTTGCAGCTTCCAAAATTCTTCCCTTAATATCAGTTTGGTACATGCTAATGGTTGTAGCATGTAATTCATGCACTCTCCTACTGAGTGCATCAACCACTTTGTTTTCCTTTCCTTTGATATGCTTGATATCAAAGTCATATTCACAAAGAAAATCCAACCACCTACTCTACCTAGAATTCAAGGTTGGTTGATCAAACCAATACTTCAGACCGTTATGGCCTGCCCTCAGTTCGAACCTCCTTTCCATGAGGTAATTCTTTCATTTATTTAGAGTGTGTACTATGGCTGCCAAATCCAAATCATGAGTTTCATAGTTCCTTTCATTCTCTTTCAACTTTTTGGATTCATAACAAATTATGAATCCATTCTGACTGAGGACTCCCCCCAGTCCTTCTTTGGATGCATCTGCACACAATACAAAATATTCATTCGGATTTGCAATCCTCAAGATTGGAGCACTGGTTAAAAATTGCTTCAATCGCTAGAAGCTTCTCTCACATTCTTCTATCCACTGAAAATTCTTCTCCTTCCTTTGCAAGGAAGTGATAGGGTGAGCTATCCTCGAGAACCCTGCGATAAAACTTCTGTAATATCCAACTAGACCCATAAAGGATTTGACTTTCATCACATTTTTAGGTGCTGACCATTCTCAGATGGTCTCAATATTCTCAGGATCTACAACTATCCCATCCTCTGAAATGATATGCCCCAAGTAATGGATCTATTTTTGATAAAATGAGCATTTTCTCAACTTGGCATACAGTTGGTGCTCTCTTAGCACTTGAAGCACCATCCTCATATGATGTTCATTCTCTTCCTCTGACTTGGAATACACCAGGATGTCATCCAAAAATATTATGACACACTTTTCCAGATAGTCCATGAATACACCATTCATTAGGCACATAAAAACAACGAGTGCATTTGACAACCCAAATGGCACCACTGTGAATTCATAGTGACCATACCTTGTTCTGAAGGCGGTCTTACTGATGTCTTCATCCTTTATTCTTACCTGGTGATATCCTGACCTGAGATCTATCTTTGAAAATATCTTCTCATCCTTCAACTAATCGAAGAGGTCATCAATCCTTGATAGAGGATACTTGTTCTTTATAGTTACTTTGTTTGATTGTATGAAATCGATGCACAATCTCAATGTCCCATCCTTCTTCTTTACGAACAGGACCGGGGCACCCCAAGGTGACACACTTGGGTGAATATACCCCTTCCTTAGGAGCTCCTCAAGCTGCAATTGCAGTTCTTTCATCTCTGATGTACTCATTTTGTAAGGAGCTTTCAACACTGGAGTTGTTGCAGGAATCAAGTTTACAAAGAAGTCAATATCTCTTTTCGGAGGTAGTCTGGGTACCTCCTAAAATATATCCTCAAAATCCTTTAGTACCGCAAGGTCTTCGATCTTTGACACCTTATCCTTAGGTGTTTCCTCCACATGGGCTGCAAATAATTGACAACCTTTCATGTAGCACTTCTTCAGCTGCATTGCTAAGATTTATTTGATAGCAACAGCTCTGGGAATTCCTTGGACTATTTTTCGATTTCCTTCTTCATCCAGGCAAGTGAATACCTTGTTACAACAGTCCAAGATGGCATGGTGTTGGTCCAACTAGTCCATCCCAATTAGATAGTCATAAGCGCCTAAAGGTAGAATGTTCAATTCAACCTTTTTCCTCAGTCCATTCATGTCCATTGAACAAGACTTAATTAATTCAGTGACTTTTATCTTGGTTCTTGTAGCCAGCTGCACTAACCAAGACTTTTCATGTTTTCTTCTCAACAATTGCAAACTTTCCACCACTCTAGGATCTATATAACTATGGTTAGCTCATGAATCAATTAAAATAGTAAAGGCATGGTTGTTGATCATACCTTCCACTTCAATCATGCACAATTGATATTATGCTTTCTTGTTGTCCAGGGATGCGTAGATTCTTGGTATTCTACTGCCCATGTCTTCCATTGTTTCATCTTTTTAAACATTATGGACAACTCTCACTTTGACATTTTTGTGGAGACAATCTCTATACTTTGTTTTCTTTGACAACCCCAACACTAAATGGGCGTCTGACTTGGCCTTTGTCCCCCTACGTCAGCCATTCTCGCCTCTCTAAACAATGGTTGTCCTTGAGGATTGTTTCTAAAAAAGGAAGGTTTGTTTCCCTTCTGCCTCTTCTCTTTCTTGAACTTCTTTTGGTCATCCCAAGCCTTCCGAAAAGTAGTATTTTCTCTTTGTGGTTCATATAAGCCCTTTTTCCTCCTTATCATTTCTTCCATAGTCTTAGGGTCATCATACTGAATCTTGTCACCAATGGAAGGTGAAAATCCACTTAGATACCTCTGAATCTTAGCAGTCTCATCCTTGATGAACATAACATACTTCAACAATTCCAAAAATCTTCGCTCGTATTCATCAATGGTCATTCTTCCCATCTTGAGTTCAAAGAACTCTTTCATCTTTCTGTCATAATATATTTTAGTCAAATATTTCTTCTCGAAATATTTCTTGAATTCTTTCCAAGTGATATCTTTCTCCCTAATGTGTTGCACCTGCACAAGTTGATCCCACCACATGGATTCCTTTCCTTTCAATTGATACATTGCAATTCTTTCTTCTGCATGAGAGGAATAATTATGTAGTTGGAAGTATTTCCTCATGCCAAGCAACCATGTCTCGACATCTTCCTCCTTCTGGTGCTCTCCATAAAATGTAGGAAGCTTAATTTTGTTCATTTCGTCGTTCAACACATCCACTCCAGATCTCCTGTGTTTTCTGGTAGAATATGGGCTTGAAATACTGCGTGCTTCCTTATTGGAATGCTTTGGGGAGTGACGTCGATGCCTGCTAACACTCCTTGATCTTCTTTTCCTCTCAGGGGTCCTACAACTCCCTGTTTTGCTTGAGTCACTCTCCTTTTCCAATTTCTTTTCGATCCTTTTCAAGCTCCACATCAACTTCAAGTTCAATTCTCTCTATTGATCCATGGCTTTCATGAGATTTCTGTTATCATCTCGGTGAACCTAGGCATATTTCTATAATATTTCAATGATTTTCATCATATTCCCTTCCTTATCCATCTCTTCTCCATGCCCATTGGAGTTCGATATTTCAACTCCCAAGTGGACGTCCATTCCTTTTATTTCATTCTATGAACTGGAAGAAATCCACACCTCTTCCATTTCTTTGCACTCAATGGAAACTCTAATCGGTTCTGGTACTCGCTACACTTCTGCAACACAACGTGCAGACAACCAGAATTTGTCAGGCCATCATTCCTTAACAAATTCCACACATTCAAAAACAATCTGATTTAAGAAAGAATTTCAATTTCATTATCTTTCCAAGCTCTTATCTGCTCTGCAAAATTTTCAGGCACTAGCCCCTTTCTCTCAGTTCCCAACCCATGCGACCATGGGTCGTGACCAAGCGCTAAATCAATAAGCGCTTAATCGGGCCTTCGACCTTCATCTTCGAAAGATTTCAAAGAACAACACAACTATCTCTCAAGTTCCTATTACCGAACTCGCGAAGTAGGGTGGATCAATGGTCCACGTCTACCCAACATCCAACGACTAACACTCACTGTGGAACTTCTGTCATCGAAGCTTCGGGACTTCAGAAGTTTGAAGATTCGAGACTTCAGAAGTTCTCACACTTGCTTCCTTTCTATCACTCACATTCTGAAATTTTGAACTTCTTACCCTTGGGTCCACATAGTACAAAAGTCACCAACTCTGGTGGTGGCACGTGGGATGTCTAAGAAGGTTCACATCACCTCTGGCGACATCATCCGACCCCACCATGCCTACTCTCGCTTCTGAACTTCGGACTTCGTAAGTTCTCCCCTCAACATACTTTAATTCTCCCAAACGTTGAAATTATGATTTTCTCTTTTGCTTGATCTAACGGTCAAGCTCTCCCCTCAGATCTATGACGTAGATCTCTTCCGGGACCTTTGAGCTTTGGACTTCAGAAGTTTGTGTCTCAGTGCACCCTGGTTCTCCCGATTTTTGAACCCCAAAATCACGACTTACTGTGATATCCAATGGTAGGGTTTCTCCCCAGATCTGTGGTGTAGATGTTTTTTGGACTTCGGAGCTTCGAGACTTTGGCCTTTCACTTACCTTTGCATCAATATTCTCTGACATCGTGAAGTCTGAAGTGATTCCAAGTTATCCCTTCTGCACTTTCTCCATATTTGACAGTCGAAAAAAGGTTTCCTTTCCTTCCAAACAGATCCTACAGCCCACACCCCAAGTGTTGAACTCTGTCTCTCTCTGTGTCCAAATACCATGCCGACTATGGTTTTATTCTACCACTACTCCTCCTGAGCTTCGTAACATGGCCAAGTAACCCTTGGCACTCAGAAACATTCCAAGGTTTGAAATTGGTTCTTTCGAACACCATTTCCACTCGAAACCTTGTGTCTAAAGACCACTTATCTAGCCCATTTAGGCTCAGCATTGAAACCTTGAATCTGATACCATATTGTAACATCCCCAGCCACCAACAGATTGTGAAATACCACTACTCAGCTCTGACTTAGCTCTAATACCATATTGTAATTTCCCTGGCCATCAACCCCACTGTCAGGCAATGCTACTACACGAAAC